>JAAVUK010000031.1:0-14308 GCA_014899095.1 Fusarium buxicola | reverse complement strand
CCCCCCGGACCCCGGAACGGCCCCGACATGGCCGGGTCCGGCAAATTCAAGATCCCCAAGCTCCGCCTTGAGATCCGCGACCTCTCGCACCCGGGCTCTCCCATCTTCCTCGGCGCCGTCAACGCGGCAGACTGCCTTGCTCGAGCAGCCCAGCATGTCCTTGCACTGCTTTACGAATCGCCCACGTGCCCAACCACCACACTTCCGCCCACACGGTCCGTCACCATTATCCTCCGGGACATGCCCGGCGTGGCCTACACCACCGGTTCTGACCTTGACAACGATCACAAGGAGATACACTTCTCTCTTGGCTACATCGAGCGCATCAGCCCGCTCTCTCGCCGCACTGAAGAGATCAACGGTGTACTTACACACGAGCTCGTCCACTGCTTCCAGTACAACGGCCATGGTACATGTCCCGGTGGACTGATCGAGGGCATTGCAGACTGGGTACGGCTCTGCTGTCTTCTCAGCCCTCCTCACTGGAAGCGCGATGCTGATGGCAAGTGGGACGCCGGCTATCAACAGACGGCCTACTTCCTCGAGTACATTGAGGATCGCTTCGGAAAAGGGACCATCCGCCGCATGAATGAGAAGCTGCGAATTCAACGGTATGAGGAGAAGCCGTTCTGGACTGAGCTGATTGGACGGCCAGTCGAGCAACTCTGGGGTGACTATCAGGAGAAGTTGAAGCCTTAACTAGATGAGCTTCTTAGATCTAGGGCGTTTACGGTCGATAGGTTGAGATGGAAGTAAATGCAGTGATAGAGATTTAATAGATGAAATGAAATAGCTAGATGCCAAGGATATAAGTTGCTACCTAAGCTCAAACCCCGACTCCTTAAATATGAAAAAGACAAAACGACCGCACCTTAGCCCTTGTACTGTTTCCCATGCCAAATCTGCTACTCCAGTCAAACCATATGTTTTCAAAGGATATCAAAACCCAAAGATTGTCGGTTTTCTAGACTTTTAACGCGCAGGGATAGGAGCGTCACTCTCGCTGATGACGCTACCAACCTCAGACCAGCTGGCGGGAGTGGCCATGCCGGAGCTCTCGCTCATCACATCGTAGTATCGGCCTGTCTCGCCATCCCGAGACGATTGCGCATCATGAGCAATATCGTCCCCAGATCCCACAAGAGACACAGAGTCAGTGGGCGTCAGCATACCGTCGTCGCTGAGAACCTCAGGCTCGGACATGGGGGCGGTAGGAGTGACGGGAAGGGGTGAGTAGAAGTCGGGGCTGGAGTTCTGCGCCCAGGCCTGGATGGAGGCATAGGCATCGTTGCGGTCTTCCTGACCGGCGGTTACATACTCGTCGGGACCGAGCTCACGCTCGATGGTGGCGGAGGATGCGGTCTCAGAGCGAGCGGGGGTGGGTTCGACTTGAACAAGAGCAGCATCGATAGCAGCATGCTCCTCGTCCTGGTCGCGGGTAGTAGCGCTGTAAATGTCGGAGACTTCGTCGTTGGCGGGGGAAATGTGGCGACTTGCTTCCATCTCATCTTCCATTTCTTGGGTATCGATGTGGTGTTCGTCGGCGAATGGGTTGGTGTAAAGGGACGAGAAGCCACGAGGACCATCACCCCGGCGTCGCAGGCCCTCGTTAGCACCTTGAACGTCAGCGCCGGTGTTGAAGACGTAAGTTCCTTGCTCGGCGCTGTCGTCCTGGCGGAGGAAGTCATCGAAAGATGAGCCTCGTCGCTGAGAATCGGCGGTGGCCGGCCGTGCTTCGCCAGCAGCTTCCTTGTCCTTGCTTTCCCTTTCTTTCTTCTCTAGCATAACCGAGTTCCAATAAAGCAGCTCCTCACGTTGCCTCCGGCGCGTTTCCTCATCAGCATCGACACCAGCTTCGGCGCCGAGGCCAGGGCGGGATTCGAGGAAGCCATCGGCGTCCTCGGGTCTGTTAAAGAGCGGCTCGCGATGAGGGGGATCGATGCCTTCGCCTATGGCGTGCAGGGCAATGGCTATTCTCCGGCGAACATCGTCGGCGTACCGCCGCACCTCGGGCGATTCGAAGATTGCAACGGCAGTGGCGACGGCGACCGAGACGGCGACTACGGCACCTGATGCCAGAACAACATGGTTAGGCATTGTGTGAGTCGCCAAAGACGCAAGCGAGTGGCTTGGACAGCAATAAATAGAAAGAGGAGGCGGAGATGTTCTTTTCAAAAGGACGATGTAAAAGAGAGCTTTCCAGAAACTCTGGCACAAAAGAAACAGGAGGCAAAAGGGAGATTGAGCTTGCGTAAGATAGTCGTCCTGTTTCTGGAGGACGTATTCGCCACAAGCAAGCAGCCTTGTACCTTAGGTCCAGGCCTCCCGTCGAGGTGGGCAGTGAAGTGGCCCGTGAGCAGTGGCTCAGGCGACTTCTGGCTCACTGTGATTCGCAAGCCTCCGACGAGTGGGCGCGGGGTAATCCCCGCCAGCACCGCACATGGCATTGGCTTCAGCCCGTGACGACGAGTTTTCTTGTGCGAAGCGAAAAGAGCAAGGTACGACAAAATAACGAGGTAAATAGCGAGAGGCGCAGAGAAGACGAGGGTAGATTACTTGCGGCGTCATCTCCTTTACATACCTGTAGCCACCAAAGGGTGAGGCATCACTCCCGTCCTCTCTTTTGTAGACGGGCAGAAGCGATAACGATAGAGCACCTCGCACGGCCGAAGTGATGAGCAGGACGAGGGATAACGAGGGTGAAAAAGAGGGAAAGGAAAAGGGGGATCAAGAGGTCAAGAGGTAAAGGATCGGCAAATAAAGGTGGGATCTAACGGGGAGAAGAAGGATTTGAAGAAAGCAATCCGAACGAGCCATAAGCGGGCATGGCATCGGTGACCTCTGGAGTAAGGTAGGCTGTGCTATTGCCGTTTCATGACAAGTTGCAAATAACAAGTAGGTATGTATGATACACTTTCAAGATGCGCTTCCTAAAGTCATTTCCTGTTTCTCGCACCGCATCTTACCTTTAACCATATGTTAAGCTCCTCTTCCAAATCCTTCTTGACTCGCCGCTTGCGGATGGCGCGTGACGTGATGTGATGCGCATATCAACTAGCAACTAACACGCGTCCCTGCCGCTGTCTAAGTGGGAAAAAGGCACTCCGGGAATCGCCATCCCTTCAAACTCAACCCAGTTAGGAAACGTGAGGCGCTTCAAACTGACAGCCCCTGAGATTCTGTTTCGTCAGCCAAAGACGTCATCATTTTGTAGCAATTTTCGTGATGACCTTTTGATACCCAAGGTAACCACATCGTCCAAGACGAACACGACAAGGCATTACAAGTATACTCGAAGACGAGCAGCCCTCGAACCTCAACAGTTCCAGGTTGCGAGGTATGTCCATGTTATGGTGTAATAGGATCGTGTGGCAGCGACGGCCAGAGCATCCCATCTGCTCGAGTCAGCCTGACCCAAGCAGCGATCCCCAAAGGTAACATAACATGCCTGACCAACTCAACAATGCGAACAACGCGGATGAATGGTGACGAGGTCGGATGGATGCGGGAGTTTGTGGTCACGAGTACGTACCGCACTCCTCTAGCTAGCGAGCTCCGTCGAGACTTGCACTGACCAGCCCGGCCGACCCTTCCGATCGGGCGGTGAATTCTCGCCCTTTCGCATTCGCTCACTTCTTATGTCCTTAGTCGCCACACGCCGGACCGCGGAGCCGCCGAACACCGACTGACGGCACTGCTGGCCCCGTCCCCCATCGGAGAATCGGCATCGCTTTCCAGGGCAGCCCAGGGCCAAGAAGTGCTTCGGTCACCAAGAGGAAAACAAGCTAAGCTTGGCAACCGGGGTCTTGCAGCAGACTCACATGGACTGGACGGGGAGTTTGGTGTGGAGTTTGATGCACTTTCAAGCCCACCTGCCTGCCTGCCTGCCTGCCTGCCTGCTTGTCTGTCATTTCAATGCTGTGACTGGATGCAATGGTTGCAGTGCCAACAAGAACCTCTGCGTATTCGCACTTTGGAAACCTGCACGTCGTGATGCCATAGGAACGACTGTCTTGGGTAGGTACTGTAGAATAGGTGCTTGTTGGGGGACATCATACAGTTTTGAACTTCAATCGTGCGGACCCCCGATCGCGATGCACAGAAAACATGCGCTTGTGAACAATAATAATAGTAATAATAATAAATAATAAATTCATTCATGGGGACGCCGAATAGTCCCGTATAAACTCGTCGCTAATGCCAGATCATCATGGTATCAAATCAACCAACCCGGAGTCCGTTCCTGGGGCTAGCCAGGAGAAAGACTCCACGCCATTTTGTTGCTTGGCCGTCTTTATTCTGCCCACCATCCACGGTCCACGGCCGTCCCTTGAGACAGGCGTGGGGGCAGAATCAAGACGCCACATGCCCCCAAATACTCCAAGCGTTCTCAACATTTGAGCATCAAACTCGTGTCGATCTCATGCAGATCCATGGACACGACAGCATTTAGTGAGACCTGTTGGTGCTGGCAGAGTCGGTGGAGGAGACAGAGTCAGTCGAGTTCTGTCGGGAAGCCTTAACTCGCTCGCTGAGGAATTTTGTTAGCATAAAGTTTCTTATTATTCAAAGTAGATGCAAGCAAGAGAAGAGCCAACTTACTAGGCGTTACGCTCCTGCAAAACACACTGGTAGCGGGCATTGCCAGACTTGATGTGGAACTTGATGCCCTTGTTGTCACCGAAGGCGGGAGCCTGGGGAGTAGTGGACTCAGGCATGGTGAAGGTGGTTGTGTGTAAGTGAGAAGTAGTTTGGGTTGCGGTGTAAGTGGTGAGGACAGAAGCTCGGAGCAGAATGCAGAATGAAGGAGGCAGGCGGGATGAATTGAGGTTGAGATGGAGACACCGATCAGACAGGAGGATGAGAAGCCTTAATATACCTTGCGACACAAGATACGTATCTCGTCATCTCCGCGAGCATGCACCTGTCCACGAAGCTAAAGGAGTGAGCCATTTTCTTTCACCAGAAACAACACCATCAGCTTGCCCCACGATATGAAGCTTGCTGGGCCCATATGCGCCCCAGTATGGGGGTACGCAAACAAGGCCGGGCTCTGACGTGCCACAAGAGGTTGGTCCGTCACCACCCGCTTGATTGATGAGCGCCCGGCCACTGGGGGCTCCCAAAGGCCCGCATGTCTCTCTTGACGATGGGGAGGGGTTGACAAGCACAAAATGACACGGCTAGAGCGGATCTGGCTTCTGCGTGTGTGTGTGTGTGTGTGTGCGCGTGTTGCGTGCGTGAGTCGCCGTGCGTCGGGACGCCTTCTAGAAGACCAGCCGTTTCGATTTCGAATCTCCCCGTTGGTCCAATCCCCATCTCGTCCCAGTCTCCGTCTCGCCGGTTATCCAGTCCCCTCGCGGCATCGTCAATCAAAAAAGCCGCGAATCTCCTTGTCGATCGGGGCTCGCTCCAGCGGGGAGATTACTGGGGCGGCTCTGTGATTGGCCACTTGCACCGCAGGACGGATATCGTTGTCCTCCGTGTTTTCCGGCCGTCCCCTACTTTCTTTTTGCCGCCAAACATTGAAACCTCAATAGTCGTGATGCGATAGCAATGAGATCTCAAGCTCCGTCCATTGATCCAATTCCTTTGCACAATTGGCGTACTTCCGGCAATATCGTCGGGACTTCTCGGTCTTTTTGTGATTTAGACTCGGTCTTGGCAGAACAGCAACTCGGGAAAAGCGAGATGGAGGGTGTGAGGCCGTCCCGGCTCGGATGGCTTCCCTCCACAACAGAAGCAGTGTTTTCCGATCAGTTAGCTCGAGACACGTTTGAGCATCTTAGACTCCTGGAACGAAACTACCCGGTGGTTCGCGCCTTGCTAGGCAGCTGTGGAATCGCTCGCCCTGAAGGATGAGTTTCATCATGATGCTGATGAGGTTGAGGGTTTCAGCTCTCCCAGGCGGCTTTTTCCAACTCCCAACAGACGTCGTCCATCGTGGAGGGCCGACTCTCTACGTACAGTACCTACTGTAGCTCATACATATCCCCGCACTCGCTCCACGATGTCCTCAAGGGTGATTGGGCGGGTACCATGGGGATCCACGCCGGTCCCCTGCCTGGCTCGTCCTCACCGCATGTCCCTGAACATTCGCTGGGCGTATAGAATCTTGGCATACTTAGCCTGGAACTTGAACCATGCGGCTTTATGAATGGATTGACCCTGGATTTCAGACTATCGTCGACTAAGAGCTGTCAGAGGTGCAACAAGCGCCTGGTTCTGTGGGGCGAGATACAAAAGCATCACATGGACGCTCAAGACGGCATACCACAGCTTTCAAATTGTCGTGCCAGCCGCCGAAATGCAAACAAGAGGCCATTGTTCCGCCACTTTCGCGTCTCGAGTTGACGGTCGTGCAGTCAGTCTGCCTCGCGCGAGAATGCTGATATGTAGCAGACGTGGTCGCCGCAGAGCCGGCTGGCAAAGCCTCACATATGCACATGCATGGTGCATGTCGAGCGTCTCCCTTGGGCGTGCCTTTCTGACAGCACGCGACCTCTCCTCGTCCACTTGAGCTTCATCTCCTCCACTAAATCACCTACCTTGCCTTGTTTGTGGCTTCTTGGCGCAATCCAGACTGCTGCGGGTGCTTTTTCGTTGCAACGCCACCTCCGAGTCCTGACATGCCGCTTCGTGCGATTGACCATATGCTGGTTTTCTCAATTGTCATCTCCGTTTCCCCGGTCCCTCATGCAACCACTGATGTCAAGAAATATGGCCTGATGCTCACTAAGTTGACCTTTTATGCAGAGCCGCGGCAATGTCCCATCAGCTCATTAGTAGGGTCTTGGCTGACATGCGAGACAGTGGCGCCGTTTTTCTTAGGCGGTGGAAGGCAGGGCCGAATCTGATACCGAGCACAGGTCCCAAGACAATGGCTCGCAGATTATCTGCTGTCCATCATGCTCATGATCTGCTGCTCCTCATCAACATCGCCAGTTCCATTTCCTATCCGCACACCCCTCTTCTGCAACTCATCGTCTACAATTTTTCGTGTAAACATGCCTCGAGCAAAGTCGGGAAGGTCTTCTCTCTGCTTGCGCAAATAATTCTCCACACTTCTCATTCCCACCACGAGGAATCCCAGCTCTTCTCGGTCTACGTCAAAGACCTCCCACCACTCGCACTCGGGCATCTTGGCGCCCAAATCTCGCGCCGCGTTGTATATGGCAGCTGTTGCTAGAGCATGGGGTTGGTGCGTAAGGTAGAGCATCTGGGGTGAGAGCAGCGCTGTGTTCAGGTATTGGATCGTCCGTAGAGAGATGGCGGATTTGGGTTGCGCCAGGAAGTCGAGAGTCTGGAGGTAAGTAACTGCAAGTGGGTGAGGCAGTGAGACGTGTGTATCGAATGAAAGTGTGTAAAGGATGCGGGCTTCAATGGCGAGAAGGCGGGTTTGAAAGCTGTAATAGTCGGTTTCGGACACATAGTACGATCTGGGGTCGTCTTTCGTCTCATCGTGCGATTTCAAGAAGGTCGAGGTGTCTGATAAAAGGTAGGCATAGACGTTTGACATATCGCGGGCCGATCGAGGTTGGGGTCCCATCTTGGAAACCAAATAAAGGGCGGTGGCCGAGGTATCCTTGGAGGAAGTCAGTATCGCCAGGCGGAGGATGAGTAGTTTACAGAGTTACTGTTCTCACGCTGAACTCATTGGCCATTGGAGAGTCGATCAGCCAGTACCGCGCTAAGATGACATTGGCCTGCGCCGTCACGGATTGGGGAAGCTCTAGAAGCTGGCCAGCAGCTTGCGTAAGGCATTGCGACGCGACGAAGACGGCATCTTGAAGGTCTTGAGGGAGAGTCGAGAAGGACGACTTGTGGTACAGCTGGGAGGCTGTTGCGAGAGGGTTTAAGAGATGTGCCATGCTGCGTTAGAGAAGGCGGAAGTCGATTGTTAACCTGGAAATGTTTTGAGAGAGCAAGGTTTGGAGTTTGGCGAGGCTGAAAAGCTAGGAGCTACTGTACCCAACCGCTGTTGCGCCGCTAAAACCAGCCGCTCCTCCACGACGTGGGGCAAGCCGACAATCCCTGCACTTTCATGGATGAGTTAGCGAGAAGCAAAGCCCCGGGGAATGTTAGTAAGGGAGTTTAAGCTTGAGCTTCACCGAATCAAATACATGAATGAATGGAAAGAACAAGTACCTTGGCCAAGTCTTATACCTTTCAACAGCATCCATTTCAGTCTCACATGCAACGGATGGCATGCGGGGAACCTGCATTGGCAGTTGACAGGGTACGCAGCTTGAGCCGCTGTGGAGTCGGTCCTCCGCAACACATCACCGCCATCTTCAGTTTACAGCCCACACCACTAGACTAGACTACCTCACCACCTCACCACCTCGCCACATTTTCTACCTCCCGGCCGGCCAAGGCACTATAACCATCCGGATTGCCTCCTGCTGAAACCTCTTACCGTCCTCTTCATTCTCTCCTTCAATACTCACCCGACAATGGGCACTTTCATCCCCCCCTCCCCAAGCGAAGAAACACCAGCCTTCGATCTCAACCTCCAACACGGCCACAAGGACCTCGTCCAGGCCGTCGCCTTCAACACCTACGGCGATCGCTGCGCAACTGGATCCGTCGATGGCAAGATCCGCGTCTTCAACCGTCACAAGGATGGCACATGGCGCCTTTGCGATACGTGGACCGCGCATGGCGGAGAGATTCTAGAGGTAACGCAGTCCCCTTGGAACCCTGCCCCTGTCCCCTCTTGTCTCTCGTTCCTTGTCTCTTGTTTCTGTGTCATGTTTGTCGCACACATACAGAGAGCTTTCGTTGACCTTGTCATCTCACTCTCCAGCTTCAATGGCTTCCTGCGACCGTCTATCCCAGCTTGATCGCCTCCCTCGGCATTGAGGGCTGGTTCCGCCTCTGGGCCGAGGATCCCTCTGCCGCACCTGGACGCCGCTTCTGTACTGGACGTGCTGGTAACGGAAAGCCTGCATTCGACACCCGATCCAACAAGGCTCCATACCGGTCATTCTCTATGAAACACAACGACGAGACGCGGCATACCTACCTTGCTCTACTCGCGACAGACGGCCGCTTGACAGTATACGAGAACGATCAACCCGAGAACCTCTCCGAGTATGCGTCCATCGATGAGTTTAGCGTCGCTCCCAAGCCCAACCGAGGCGAGGAACTTGCCTTTCGCGTTCGCTTTGACCCCAGCCCAGAGCCCTGCTATACTGCATTGCGCGCAGGCGTTCCCTCCGATTCACTAGGCCTCGTGGTTGCCGCAATGGATACCGTCAAAGTATACCGATCGCGAGACATTGTCGCCACTTCTATCGGTGTTCAGCAGACCCAAAAGGAGTTCTATCTTGCTGTGGAGCTACCTGGCCACCGCGGCCTTGTTCGAGATGTGACGTGGGCACCAGGAAACATCAGGGGCTACGACATCGTCGCGACAGCGTGTCAGGACGGCTACGCCCGCGTTTTCCGCATTGAGACACCCTATTCAGAAGACGATGGCAAGTCCTGGTCAGCCTCTGATCTCTTCCGGTCCACTCCCCACGTCTCGACGAGAGATTCAACACCCCAGACCAAAACTAACGGGACCGCGACTCCGACTGAGAAACAATCGCAAACACCACAGCTCCAGCCCGTGCAGCACTATCACCACCAGCATCACCCGTCCAGCCTCAGCGCCAGTCTCGCAAAGTCGAGCTCTCATAGCGATCGTCACTGGGCCGGTCAACCTGGCCAGGTCAAGCACACGTTTCAGGAGATATCGAAGCTTGACAACCACCGCATGCCGGTTTGGCGTGTTGGCTTTGATGATGATGGCCAGATCCTAGGCACCACAGGTGACGACGGCCGGCTGCTGTGCTATCGCCAAACGCCTAATGGAGCGTGGGCCAAGAGCTCAGAATTGGCGGTCCAGAAAGCTCGCATGGCTGCCCCGTGAGATACTGCGATGAGAAGACCGGGTTGACACCGGTTTCTCGAGACGTTTTTGTATTGCGCCTCGTTGGGGTAAACTGAACAACTCGCCAAGAGGTTCTGGACGCAACTAAATGAGCCATATGCACATCGTGCCATGCCGTGCCGCTTACCAGACGCGCTCCTTGCCCGAGAAGCGAACCCCCCAGGGACCATGCATGGCATCTGAAGCCAATTTCAACGTCTTGTATCAATCAATATTCTACCATGACCAGGTAGAATAAGCAGCGCGTCGTAAGTTGTTGGGTCAGGTCTATGTGAAACATAACAAGGACTTGAAGCAAGATACCCCCTTGGATTCGATTAGGTAGATGCGCCGATTGATTGACCACTTCGGAGCCAGGTATTTGTAAAATACAAAATGCCCGAAATCAGAATGGAAAGTGATATCAAACCGGCACTTAAGAAGATGAGAGATAAAAGCACTCAGGACAGGATTCGTCGGGCTAGTAATAAAATTGAATCATAGTTCCACATGAATCAAGAATTAGCGAGTTGCGTATCAAGAGGCAAAGGTCAAATAACCCTTGAATGCCTTTGCTTGGTCATGAGATAGTCTAGCCGAAGCCTGAGTTAGTTTACATCTTTCAAGTTGATACAACTAAAACAACGCTTCCACACCCTAAGACAGTTGTAGGAAAGCAAAGCATAGATAGATGTATATGCAGATGTATGGTATTCAAAGATTTTCATTTTCAGGTAGTGTAAGTTACTCCATTGATGACTTTTTGGTCCTATGGTAATGACTTTTCTGTGATTATCATCTCTTTATTCATTCTCGTTTTGGCAATCTTAAGTGCCATGTAAACAGTGAAGTGGTTTTCAAACCCAAAAAAACAAACATAAAAAAGCAAAGAAACCCCCCAGCGCCATTCATGAGTCGATTTTATGATTTACGTCAACGTGTTGTGCGTTTTGAATCCTCCAGGGAAGAGCATGTGGCGCTAAGGTCGCTGTTCAGACATGCGATGTGGCTAACAGCAACCCCCCACACCCTTTCAACGACATACCTTCGAGGTTGACATGACGCTTCCCCGTGCCCCTCAGACTTGCACATTACTCTATTATCCCATTCATCCTCTCATCGTTAAAAGGTCGGATCGCTCAGGCAGCGTCAGCACTGGCGGCAGGCTGGACAATCTTGGTGACTTGAGAACCGGCTCGAACGATGCGCTGACCAGCAGAGTCGTTCATGTAGGTGATATCCTTGTTTTCGAACTGGGCACGCTTCCAGATCTCAACCTCGCAACCACCGCGGAGGACACCAACGCGCATAGTGGACAGAAGGTTGTGAGCAGCATTAGAGTGCAGATAGACACCACCGTTGAAGATGGCGGTGGCATCTTTGCCAATGGCAGAGTTGATGAGGGCGCGGCCACCAGGATGGTCCTTGATAAAATCGGTCACGTCGTGGATAACACCAGCAATGGCAACAAGACCCTTTCCGTTCTTGGCTTGGGTAACGAAGTCGTCCCAATCGACAACGGGAAGCTGGTCCAAGGGAATGCCCCAGTCGAGAGTGGCACGCTTCTGGTCGAGCTTCTTCTGCAGCTGTTGGACACGACCCTTCTCAATCTCGTTCGCGCGGAACTGCTTGAGCTCGTAGGCAAGGCCAAGTTGCTTCCAGACCCAGATGCTCCACTTGGTAGGGTCGTACTGCCACCACTCAATGGCGTTGCGATAGTCCGAAGGGAACTCGTGGTGGAAGTTGTGGTAGCCCTCGCCGAGGGTGACAAGAGCGGTGATGACGTGGTCACGGGGGGAGTTGCGGTCGTCGAAGGGCTGGTCACCAAGCCAGTGGGCGAGAGAGTTGACGCAGAAGGTAGCCTGCTGGACGAAGCAGACGCGGAGGATACCGGCATAAACCAGGCCACCCCACCAGTCACCCCAGCCGAGCCCAGCAACGAGCGTGGGGAAGCCCCAGGCCATAAAGAGGACGCACTTGATGAAGTTCTTGTGCTGCCAGACGACAACGGGGTCCTCGTTGAGATCAGAGATGTCGGTTCGGCCCTGGCGCTTAGGGTTCTGCTTCAGGACCATCCAGCCCATATGGGAGTAGAAGAGACCCTTGCGGACGGAGTAGGGGTCCTTATCAGTGTCGGTGTAACGGTGGTGCACACGATGACCATACGACCACCATCGGATAGAACCCTGAACGGCACCAGCACCAACGGCAGCGAGGTAGATCTTGAGGGGAGTGGTACCCTTGTAGCAAGAGTGAGACCATAGGCGGTGGTAACCTGGAAAACAGTAAGTATTAGTTCCAAGATTGCACGATTTTATCCAAAGCACAGCCAAGCAAGGCCGAGAAATGCAGATTAAGCTTACCGGCAGTGATACCGAGTCCGGTATTGAAGTAGTAGATGACGGCGAAGAGGGCGGTCTTAAGCTGGAGAGGAACCCAGTAGGCAGCGATGAAGCCAATCAAAGGAATGAAGACAACGAACATGCTGTTGAGCCAGTTGATGTGCTTGTGGGCGTTCTTCCAGGTCATCGGGGTGTCGGCGATGTGGACCTTTTGGGCAGCCTTCTTGGGAGCAGGGACTCGGAGAGGGACGTAATCCGAGGTGCCATCAGGGAAGGCCTGGGCCTGCTTGCCCGCCGTGGTGGACGACATGTTGGTGGTGATTTTGTCCAAGGTAATCTCTGGGGTTGAAGATGGCGATAGCAAGTGTCGTCGACTCGGCGCAACGTCCCAGAACACACGAGAACCACGAGAAAATGGCTACCCGTAGGAGTGAAGGGGAAGGGTGAGCCTTATTCGGATAAGGAAGGGCTTATCCTAAGAGAAGAATGAAGAGTATAGAGGAGGAGGGTATGAAGGAGGTTGGTCGAGAAGGCGGTTGGGGCGGAGGGTTCCCAAAGGGCTTTATATCAGAACCGACCCGGAGCTGGGCGAGGACTGAGGTGGATGAGAAAGAGACTGGGGGGGGTGTAGGTGGGCGTGGGAGGCGTGAGACAGAGTGGAGGAGGAGTGGAGGTCTCTTGCGGCGGTAGCAGGCCAAGCGGCCAAACAGAAACAGCAACAACAAGCAGCGAAGGATGGGATGGGAGGCGAATGGGAAAAGAGGGGACTCTCTCTGTGACAAACGCCCTGGCCTGGCCCCTTGTTGCGGCGAGTTCGAGGTTGGGACAAGCTAAACTACTTGTGAAGGTGAATGAATGGGTTTGGGTGTGCGGATACAGCAAGAGGACGGGAATCAGGGCAGGTGAACGGGCAGATGATATAGAGAGTCAGGAGGCAAACATTGCTGTTGCTGTTGCTGTTGTCCTTGTACTCTGCGTCAAACGACAAGCTCCCCCGTCTCCAAGCTGATAAGTTGAGTTGGGGGAGTTCAATATCAAAGTTGGGGTGGATAAGGTATTCTGTTGGATTTTGACTTGGCATGTTCGTTTGCTCCTTGGGCTCTCCGCTCTCCTCTATCTCGACGCGAGCCTCGGTGATTCCATCGTCTGTCTCTTGCTTGTGAAGATTGATGAGAGCAAATGACAAGTTCTCGTGATTCCCGCGAGTGAATGGATGGATGGGATGGCTTCTGCCCGTTCTACGTAGTAGTGTGTCTGAGTGAGAAGGAGGTTGAATTGAGATCGCACCACACACCCCCACCGTTCGTGCATGAACAAGAAGAAAAATCCATTGGGGATGGACGGACGGAAGAAAAAAAAAGGAACAGAACCCAAGCAAATCATTTTCCACCTTGTCAATGTCACTCCCGTCTCCCTCCGTTCCGGCTGCTTCCCGGCAACTCGACGGAGCTAGGCCAGGTCCATCTGGAACAAAAGATTGGATAAGGGACTGATGAGCGCCTACCTACTACCTACAGTCAGTACGGAGTGCCCTTCCGAGGGTTGTTGGCCATGGCCGCCTCTGAGACGGATGCTCGAGCAGAAAACATGGACACGGACAAGGCGAGACAGTATGGGCTATCGGAGGTACTAGTCGAGTAACTTCATTCTAGAACTGCCAATTGATGTCTGATCACAATGCAGTCTTCCAGATACTCTCTCTGCAGCACAACGACTGCGGCTCTGGTACAATCTTCAACGGCCCTTGGCCTAGATCTTGAACCTTTGACAGCCGCCGCGCGCGTTTCTGATTTGATTATCGTCCATCCCGTCCCCCGCCCTTTTCTCGCAGGTGCCGAGATCTTCCATACCTCGATGCGAAAATGATGCCAAAAATCAGCCCATGATTGCGAAGTTCGCCGCTGCGCACTCGACAATTGATGGGCAACGACAACAGGGCACACAAAAAGACAGGAGCTGTTCCATTTGCTGGGTCAGGTACAAGACAGGGGTGGAGGTTTGTCGACGTCGAACCCTCAACACCTTTTTTCGACAAGTGCACCCCACC
>JAAVUK010000030.1:0-55541 GCA_014899095.1 Fusarium buxicola | reverse complement strand
CCCTAATATCCTTACACTTACACTAATAACATTATATTCACCACATCTTCTATCCGTGGGCCTCGCTCTATCTGCTAGAAGTCTCCTACCAAGAGGCCTACCTAAGGTTGCAGGTAGTAGCATGTTTCTAGTAATAGAACACTTGCAACCCCCCGGTTTGTCCCTACTGCAAAAGGCCTTGGCGCAGGGACAGGAAGACGAGATCGTGGTAGCAACGTGCCTTATCTTGTGCCTTGCAGACGTGTTTGCTGGGTGATGAAGAATGTGTTTTTAGCGAACCCATCTGCAAGGAATCAAAGCTCTACTTGATGGCCATCAACCCTATTAACAATCTGCTACCAATCATACAGTTACACCGTTAGCCATGAGACATCGTTCTCTTTAAACACTACTCTGCTTGCCAACTCTAACCATACTCAACCCCTCACAAGTTTTGAGCCGCAGTGCGTGCTCTGAGATTAATCCGGCTCCACCTCACCACTCGAAGATCGATGGGTTCTTGGGTTAAAGTGAGGAACTTCTCGACGTGTTACGACAGATCAACAGGGCCGCTGGGTATGAACCTAGCCGGGACTCAACCTGGGTTTCAGAGGCCGATGTCCTTCTTGAGAAGACCACGGGCATGATCAAACGAGACGTTAAAGCTCCACCACATGTTTCCATATCCTCGAAGCTTTCACCCCCACTCTGCTCGGGACTATTCTGTCTGCCACAAGTCCTTTCAGCAGGCCACGTTAATCTGCCATTTCGCCAACTATACAACATGCGTTCAGCTTCGCAGCCTATACAATCTGCTGTGCATGAAATTAATGAAATGATAAGCAACATGACACATGGTCAGCCTTGCAATACCTGGGTTACAATGGCAATGCCCCTATTCACTGCTGGTTGCGAAGCATTCAGCAACGGTCAGAAAGCCTTTGTTTTGCTCTTGACAAAGTCCACAAGCTCGAAATGAGTTTTGGCTCCCTTCCCGTTCAAATCATTGAACAAGTTCTCAAAGATACATGGAACATTGGGGAATACTGTCGAGACTTCGAAGGCACTATATGTACCAGTCATTTCCTTGATAAGTGAGACGTATTTGAATAACATCATTCGTCAAAACTGACCAAGTTCTTTAATTTCAGAAACCCTTGAATAAAATTAATTTTCTTCTAAGATCTTTTACTGGTATAATTGCTTTTCAGTTTCCCTCTGATAGCTTGCAAAAGGTATCGTCATCAAGTTATAGCAACATCATCCTATGTACTTGGCTAGTGAATTCACGCTAGTGATTGTGAGGTTGTTAGATAAGATAATGACCTTCGCGATGCCTTCATTAATGGTATTCGAGGAGTAAGAGAATAGTTTTCTCTTTAGAGTAGCTACCCATGCATAGACTTCAAGAGGCACGATTCCACTCTTTAGGGAGGCTTGATGATATTAAGCACTGGAGCTACATAAAGTATTTCGTCGCTTCCACTTGTTAACTACTCCAGAGTTAACCCTCCCTTTTCCCTTTGACCATTCTGCCGAGAAGATCCAGCTTTGTCATCATGCTCCTTAACTTGTAGAGCACATCAGCTGCTGCCAACGTAGTGTCCTCTGCATTCATATCATACGCGGGCTACGTCCATTGGATTAGTGTCGATGCTGCCAAATCTAGGGATGGTGGGTAACGCTCGAAGCAGCTTCCACTATATCCACGGCGATAGGGTTCAGACTCTCCAACCCCTGGAGGATCTTTCTCAGCTCCCCAGTTGATCATTGTCCAGTTCTTAGAGTGCCAGTTGCGGGTGCGAAGGCGGGATCTGGAGTGTCGATGTCGATGTCGGTGAACAGGTAAACTGGTCGATCAGTGCCAACACGCTTGAGGAGTCGTTCGGTAATTACGCCAATGCCAATGGTGACACTTCCCGGCACCTCCACGATTTCGAACCCATGGTAACCCCAGTTGTCATAGTCGCTAGGCCCGCTGAGAGAAACACCAAATAAAATGGTTTCCCTATCCCATATAGTCAGAATGAGTCTATCGACGTAACACGATCAAGCACACAGGTATCCATATGACTATCAATGCGGGTTACAGCACGGGACCGCAGGCACAGTTAATCTATCAAAGCAAAGGAAGAGTCATGGTGTGGTCACCGCCGAGGTCGATGACCTGGGGAAGGCTCCTCCTTTTCTTTGCCGGCCCAGCCTTATCCGGCTCCGTAACTAGGGACCGGAGCAGAATGTTATCGTGCCCGTGGCAGAAGCTGCAGTGCAAGGAAGCGGAGAATATAACATAGGGGCGATAGAGAAGTCGACTGTCTATGCACGATCGACGCTTCACAAAGAATGTAGATGCTAAAAGCATGACTGTAAGAGAAATGTAACCCAAAATAAAAACCGTCGCTTTGCCCTGGCCACAGTAAATAAAACAGGGGATTTAACTGTCGGTGAAATCACCGACTCCGTAAAGCAACTCGATCATAGCGTAACGTTGTACCATATATCGAATGGTCCTTCGGTGCCCCTTCTTCTTCTTTTGTCTTTCTACCTCATCATCAGAACAGTCAGGATATTCACTTCCAGCATTAACAGGTGCTGGGGTGTCCCTAACTCCAGAGAGCACAGGGAGTTCAACCAAAGGGCGACTGAAGCGGTTGTAGGCAATGAAGGTATCCCCATCACCAGTAACAGCGTTCACGGGTGTAGCCACCATCAACGACTTGCGCCGAATCTCCACGGCATCTTCTTTGATCGGCTCAACACCGATACACCGATAGATAAGGCTGAGTACTGGAATGGAGAGACCGTGAAGAACAATTGAGAAGAAGACCAGCCAGTAGATAACAGGACCCAGAGCGTTGATTAGGTTTGTTTCTTCTTCATCACCTTCGACTACATGTGGGAACAGCTGGCGGATGTGCTCGAGGTAAAAGACTGCTCCGACGCCGATTGGATCAAAATATCCCATGAAGAGTGCCTCTTTGTAGTCTTTGATAACTGCAGGCATAAGCTTGTACAGCAGAAGGATGGATGGAATACGTCGGAAGAGGAGGACCATGAAACCGAGAGCGATGAGCGGGGGATAGGTCACGCCAGTGCCGTCAGGTTCGTTGAACTGGTCCCAGAGAATGACGGTTCCAATGTACATAAACCCTCCAACGTTCAAAAGAACGTCGATGCAAGAGTTGACTTCGTCATGTCGGCGGTTCGTCTCTGCCAGAAACTCTCCGTCCCAGTTCAAGGTGTTTCCAGCAACGGTGCAAGCTAGCAGGTCATTTGTTCCAATGGCGCCACACGTTCCTAGGAGAAAGAGGCCTAGGGCTGTTGGGAAAAGCAAGTAGGATTCTTCATCAATCCATCCCCTGCAGACCATGGTTAGCAGCCGTTCTTTGACCTTTTCAAGGCTTGATTTCATTCCTACCTCCGTAGTGCAAACTTGACGGCTCGGCATGAAGAATATCCCACCACGGCGCCATAGATAACACCCAAGACAACGTAATAGAGCCAAGTTTCTAAGAACCAGGTCTTGAAAGCTTCGCCTACGCCACCTCCCAAGCGACCAACATCACCAGCTCGAGCAACAAGCATGTGCGCGGCCTCGCTGGCGCTACCAATGCTATCGCCACGGTCACCTGTGCCGAATGCGTGACGCATGAGATAAGTAGCAAGCATGAGGAAGGGGAACCCGAATCCGTCATTTGCTCCAGCCTCGGAGGAAATGATCTCTCGAAGATGTCGGGCCACGAATTTGTCTGCAAATGGTCCCTTGGCGACAGCTTGCGAGAGGACAGGTTACGCAAGAAGCGAGCGCCATAGCCGCAAGCACGCTCAGCTTGGGAATGGTGGCCAAGATGCAGCCAGTTGTGCAGAGCCACATGAGAGTCATAACGGGGAGCAGACACATGGCCAACTCTTTCCAGCGTATCAAATTATACTTGGCCGGTAGCTGGTAGCCGGCAATAACAAGCTGCACTCCGATCACCACGCGCATGAGGCCCTATAGTGAAATCAGCTAACCACCTAAAGCTTCGATAAGTCTTCAAAAAGACTCGTACTGTCGAGGAAGTCTTACCAGAGCAATGGCCTCGGACTGGCCCTCCGTTGCTGCGCCCCATCTTTCACTGTCTAAGAATCTTGCTGAAACTGGTCCCAGAATGATGCCTATCACCATGGCAGGCACTGGTTGCAGACAATATTAGCCACGGTTCACATCAGAGACGTGCGGCAGCGGTCTTTGACCAAAACTCACATGCTTCACCCAAGTACCAGGCCTGCTTGATCTTCATGGATATGACTCCGTACAGGACCATAAAAGGCCCTGTGACACGTTAGCATGCCAAGATGCTACGCCAAGGCTGGGCAAGAGTCTTCCAAGGAATGCATGGAAAGAGTCACAACTGACCTAACACTCCCAACACAACGTTGAGCCCGCTAAGGTTGAGAATGGGCATGATGATGATTCGTGTACAAGGATTGGCCAAAGAATGAGAAAGAAATCACTTGAGAGGTCTCGGCTTTGAGGAAGTATTTATTCATTGACTCCGCCACGAAGCGTGGTGTGGCGCGCTGGTACGTCGGAGCTGGCAAAGTTGTAAATATCGCTTTTTCCAAAGCCGGTGAAGTCTTGGGCGTCTGGAGCCTTTTGTATAGCGTGAGGGGTTGCAAGAAATGCCGAAGTGATAGGTAGGCGGAAGGGGAAGAAGAGGAGAATGAAGTGTCACGTCTCGAGACACGGATGAAGTCTCTCACTGCCATGGATGGCAAGCCAAGGCTTGGGTAACGTGCTCACCAAAAACATCGGGGATAAGGATACGAGGAGAGACGGCACTAAAACAAAAGATCTACACGTATGATTCAAGCAGTTGCGCAAGCCGGGGCTTTGACAGAAGCAGGAATAGGAGCGGAAGGGAGCCGAGCCGGTGTGCAGGCATGTAGGCCAAGAAGGCATGTAGGCCAAGGAGAGGAACATGTGTCGGCGTGGAGAACTTGAGAAGCTACATACTTGCAGGCCTCGTCCAGGAATATGCACACCGCCCTGGCGTCAACTTGGAGTTACTCGGCGACAAAGGCAGCCAAAGGAGAAGGCTGCGGTATTTCTCACTTCTCGAAGCCGTCCTCTTGGCCGGCTTGCTCTCCGTCCAACATAGCGGTTCATGATGCCGGCAAGGTAGGAGATTAACAGGAAGACGAAAGTAAGAGTTGAGAACTGATCGACAAGTGACACAAAGAAGAAGGCGAGTCATGGACAGCCCAGGAAAAAGGCCACGGTTGCCAGCCTCTCGCATTTTCTACTGGCCCGTATTGCCTATGAATTTCCAACGTAACCAAGTGACCAAGACTTCTTGGCTCGTTGCGACTACTCTGGGCCGTGGAGACGCAGTAGGATCGTCATGTCTATTAGCCGCCATAGGATGACGGCCAAGTCGTTACCAGGAAATGGTGTGACATAAGCTATGATCACTAAAAGTAAGCAGATAAAAGAGGTTTTAAAAAGCCTTGATTTTCTATATAAAGGGAAGTGGTGTTAAGCTAGTTATAACTATAAAGAGCGCTCTATAAAAGGGGCTAAGCTCGACTAATTAGGGCGCGGCCTTTTATCACAAAGGGCCTTAGTTAGTAAGTACAGAATACACACAGTTATAGTTATCCAAGTGCTACCATAGCTTTCCGACAACATTAGCATAGACCGCCGTGTCTAGAATAATCTAGACTTACTCCTAATGAAATATTAAACTAGCCCCTTTTTATATGTAAAATACAGTCTCGGAGATCCTTAGGACAGTAGCTGTATACCTATTTAGAGGTGCGAGGAGGGCCTGATGTCCCTCCTCAAGTAACCATGTTCTTTGACCTTCAAACCCAACTTCGGCTTTGACAGTAAGCATCACCTAGGCGGGGCTGATAACCTAGTGCGGAAATGCACTTTCTGAGCCTAACGTATTCGTTCTAGATTAGTTCTTCAAATTGCTCGATATGAACATAACGCGTACGATATTCAAGGATCCCCTCGTCTCTGCTAGTGCAATCCTTATCATTGAAACTTCTTTAGTCAAGGACAAACAGAGCCTCCAACCACAGACATGCCCCGGTGCGCCTTTTGTCGTTCGTTTACGGTCGGGGGACTCTGGGAGATGGGTCAGTTACATGCCAATCTTGCCGCTCTGAAGAAGAGCGCGGAAGACGGCTGTGACATTTGCGGACTTTGTTGGCGAGGGTTTCAGGAAACCTGGACAGAGGAAGAGATCAGCCTTGTCCTGAATGGTATAGCACCCAAGGGTAACCACGACTTTGATCCTAGTATCTGGATGTACGGCCACTACCAGGGACATAATGCTTATAGTTATCAGCCCGAAATTTCGCTGTCATGCGGAAAGGAACATCCAATCACCGGCCGGCTCATTGACCCCAATCACTTGCGTACGGTTGATCTGAATGTCTACGGGTTAGTACCTTTTGTTGACCCCCTAGTCTATATCTGATTTGGCTGATGAAATAATCAGAAAGCATTCTGTCAATTCACCGATCCTGGGGCGGTTCTGTGCGACTGAGCAAGATCCTAAATTCTTCTTGATATGGATCTGGGATTGGCTTCAGTCGTGCCGGAAAGATCATAGATTGTGCGATTATGAGGCCGTATACAAGATGCCGACAAGAGTCATTGACGTGGGCAACCCCGACCAGAGACACTTACCACGTCTTATCACTACTACAACACAAATGAAATGCAAATTTATTGCCCTGTCCTACTGCTGGGGCTCTGCGACAGACACTTACGCATTGAACACCATTACGATGGCCGAGATGCTTGGTGGGATTGACGAGTCCTGTCTTGCAGCAGCCCATCGCGATACTTTCAATATAGCTCGATCGCCGGGAGTTCGCTTTGGTTGGATCGATGCCTCGTGTATCATCCAAGGAGATGCTCAAGATTGGGCACACGAGTCTAAGCGAATGGGCCAGGTCTATGGCAATGCTACCCTCACTGTCGTCGCAGCCAAGACCAGTGATGCCCGCGACTCGTTCGTCAATTATGATGCCAAACAAGCATCTTCGGCCTGCGAGATACCCATAGATGGGTCTAGAACGAGCAGTGCTTTCTTGAATCTCCAAAGGTCGCGAACATACGGAACCATCGAAACACGTGGATGGTGCTTTCAGGACAAAATGCTTAGCAGACGAATGGTATTCTTTGGCGAGGAACAGCTTATTTTCTCGTGTAATTCTGGAATTTATTTCGATGACGGCTACACTGAATCATACGATCAGTATACTGGAATGCCCAACCCGAAGTTTGCAATTCACTTTGCCCTTAACATGGTCGGTGATTTTGAGTCCAGATGAGATCGGCTGCTTAGTCAATGGGACGTGGTTGTTATGGAGTTCTCAAAACGGCGTCTCTCGAATCCTTATGATATCTTTGCTGGCATTGCTTCCATCACAGGGCCTATGTCTAAATTTCTCGAGTCGCGATACTTGGCTGGTCACTGGGAAAGTGATCTTGTCCGTACTTTGCTATGGAGACCAGGCTACCAGCTAACGGACTGTTTGGAATCAGCTACAAGACCTTTGCCCACGCGGTTTGCACCTTCACCGGTCTTTTGGGCACCGTCATGGTCATGGGCCTCTGTGCAGGGTCCTATCCATATACCGAGTCTGGTTTTGTTCGAATGAAAGAAGACCAAGTATCAAGGCCAAGACTTCATCAAAGTAAGGCCTAAGTTACAGAATCCCGTCAGATGGACATCAGATACTCGGTGCGACACGAACACTTAACACATGCCGCGTGGCGAGTTGCAAATCGTCGGACGTGTAGGTCGAGCCGTGTCCTCGATCGTCCAGATAGGAAATACATCGAGAGAGTCGTGGGGCGAGGCAATTACAATCAGTTCAATGGCCGCCATGGGCGATGTCTCGGAAGCTTGGATGTAGGAGTTATCAATGTTGTTGCACTTGGGTGGTTTGATTTGGAAAATGAGCAGACGTCTGAAGTATGGTGCTTGCAGCTGACCAGTATTCATGGTCTAATGCTTCACGAGGGGAAAAAGGGAACATTCCGTCGAGCAGGCCATTTTCTACTAGACAAGAAGGATTGGTTTGATAATGTTGAAAATTGATGACATTAGCCTAGTATAAGACAGAAGTCGCGAAGTCCAATTTGATCCGGTCCGGCGACCAGAATCGGATCCGAGCATGAACCGACCTAGAAACCAAGATCATGAGAGACCTGAAAGGGACAAGCCAATTTATTTCTTCCAAACACTCCATAAAAGAGAAAGATCATCTCACCATTAAGCCGTTGATTCAGCAAAGCTTGCACTTCTTAGTCGAGCCAGTCTACCCACTTCTGCTTCTTGTTCTCATCGTTCCAAACTTGTTTAGACTCAACGAGAGGTCACAAGATATTCGGTTGCGGTTCCAAGACCGTCAATTCTTCTTGAGCTCTGCCCGTTCATTCATTCCATCAATAATGCCAGACTGTTCGCGGAGTTCTTCTCTAGCATTGTGGATCTGTCCGTCCAGAGCCTTTGACTTATGCGTTCCCTTACCTTCGTCTTCACTGATACCATTACGACTAAAGACCTTGTGCCGGTCTTGGGATCACCGATGGGGAATAATGTTCTTTATCCTTGTCGGCTCCTTCGTTTGCTTCAAGGTGTCGGTCGCTACCTCGAGGTAAATTAGGTCAGCGTTGTTTGTCACTGATGTAAAAGTGTCAACTTTGAGAGTTGTGACAACCTCCTGAATCTCATTTAAGATCCCAGAAAACTTCATCGAGGCACTTTCCCAATATTGACTGGACGTAATAGAGGAGGCGTTTAGCAGAGATCGAATAGACGTACTTTTCTCTGTGTTTTATCTGAGAAAGTTCGTCGGTGTCTTCGTACTTCTCGCATTGGCTTCTCGCATTCGGACCTCGGACTAGACTAGAGCGCTGCGAGAGGTCACGGGGTGTGTGCTGGTAATCAGTTTAGTGTACGATTTTTCAGACATTCGCCCCGATTCAGTAACTTGATCTTACTACGTACATGCGTCGTACTAATAGTCTAATTAGTCTGATATTGTCTAACTATTCTCTACTAGCTACCTACAGTAAGTCATTCCATTTTCGCTTTTTCTTCTTCTTCTTTTTAGAGGTCAGATCGGCAAAAGAACACAGTTTCTACACCAGAAGCAGTTTAATCGGCCAACACAATATACTATGTCATATTAACCCTGAGGTTCAGGATCGACTTCTGACGAGGGGCCGAGATGTCCTATCTTCCCATTTACCAGCAAGCAGACTAAACCAGAGTGAGAAAACGCGGTAGAGAGAGACAGCCTATTAATCTGTCGCCATCTATTAGAACATTTTATAATAGGGAGATACTACTGGCTACAAGACCAGAGTCAGCTTGGTATTCAAGGCGAGAATACGCTCTGTAAACAAGCCCTGATATTCAGTTAATCTAGCAAACGCAAGATTGCCTGGCCTACAGAGCCTGTCCGCTTGCTGTGGATTCTTAAACAATATGGTGAAAGTGACAACCGAGTTTCTTTCACAGAGCTCAACCCTTTAGCTGTAGTAAAATGTCTAACCAGCCCCGGTCCGCTCTATAGTTCTCTCTATTTTACTACAGCTACTTCAGTCTACTTAAATTAGTATTTATCTTCCCCGGGTTTATAACTTTGATATTGATCTCTAGGGCTGAATCTATCTTTCTACTTGCTCTCCTCTTATAGTAATCCAAGTACAGTAAAAGTATTGCAGCTTTCTGATAAGATTAGACTAACCCCCTGTTGTGACTGCCTTCGTGGCCATTAACAGCTTGTAGGATAGACTCGCGGTTATTTCTTAATGTCTGAATATTAGGCTGCTTCGGATAAATGCAGATTCTGCTCCATTATGTTTTTGATAAATGATTTGGGTTGCAAATACCGCGGTAACGTTACATTCAAGTAACCTCTCCGCATGAAATGTGGAGGAGCATTCCCATGATGGACAGAAAGAGGAGTAAGACCTATGGCGAAAATCAACAACATCCATCAATTAAACGTTGGACTATTAAACCACTGTCTCATTTTTGCACTGCGCTAGCTCTCTCGTTTCAAGAAGCGTCATGTTCGTCTCGACGTATCTGACGACGGCCGTGCTCGTCGCTGCTCCCGTCTTGGCCTTGGGACAAGACATTATACCTCCGATCCTCGAGAGTGCCTCCTTTACTGGAGAGGACCCTTGGCTTGTTGGCTCCAGCTCAAAGACAATATACATTGATGACGCTTTTGCATCCAAATCAGACACGGACGGCCTCACCTTAATCCCTCCCACTGCCTACGAGTTCGCCACCGTCTTTCAGGAGGATCTTAGCCAGCTCACAGGCTTCAACTGGACGCTGAAGCGCATTGATGAGCTCCCTAACAATGGAAGCGGTATCTCGCTTGGCGCATTCACCGGGGACGCGTCCCAGCTCACGTATGAGAATGGCAAGCCCACGACTGAGGGCTACGAGATCAGCGTTACCACCAATCGGATCTTCATCGGTGGCGCCGGTGCTCGCGGCATGTGGTGGGGGACTAGGACACTGCTCCAGCTTCTTCTCGTGGGCAACGGTAGTGTATCCGCCTCTGGAGGCCCGATCCTCGATGCCCCGGCCTATGCAACGCGAGGGTATATGCTTGACGCAGGACGAAAGTGGTATTCCAAAGGCTTTCTCAAGGAGTTGTGCAGCTACGCATCCTTCTTCAAAATGAGCGAGTTCCAGTATCACCTCAGTGACAATTACCCGCTCAACCGCGGCAAGAATGAGACGTGGCAGAGCGTTTACTCACACTTCTCGCTGCTCCCAGAAGACGAGTCGCTGTTGGGCATTCTCCATGGCCGTGAGAACGAGACGCTATCCAAGGATGACTTTACCGATCTACAGGGCCACTGCGCTGCTCGGGGCATGACCGTTGTCCCAGAGATTGAAGCACCCGGCCACTGCTTGTACCTTACCAAATGGAAGCCGGAGCTCTCTCTGCCCAAGAAAGACCTCCTTAACTTGACCCATCCAAACACATTACCAATGGTACAGAACATCTGGGCCGAGTTTCTCCCCTGGTTCAAGACGAAGGAAATTCACATTGGTGCTGATGAATACGACCCCGAACTGGCCGACGACTACATTACCTTTGTGAATAAAATGAGTAGTTTCATTAACTGTACAACTGGCAAAAGAAGTCGTGTCTGGGGTACGCACGAGCCATCCAAGAAGAACCAGACTATTGATACCAACGTTATTATCCAACACTGGCAGTACGGCCAGTCTGACCCCGTGCAGCTAGTCAAGGACGGCTACGACGTGATCAATTCGCAAGATTGGTGGGCTTACACGAGCCTCAAGAACGACCACATGCCGATATTGCCGGCGAGATATCCGCAGTTTTTCAACGAGAGCCGTGTTTTCAACTTTGCCGACGAGGATGGGTGGCAGTGGACCCCGGCCGACTTTAACCCATTCAACGCGACCTTGCAACTTGACGATGACGAGCCTCTGCTCAGAGGTGCCATCATGGCTGCGTGGAATGACAATGGACCTGACGCCTCCACCCAGTTGGAGGCGTACTATTCCATGCGTCGAGGTATTGCTTTGGTTGGAGCACGTACGTGGAGCGGCAGCCGTGGGCCTCAAGTGTCAGAGGATGCGGCTGATTCCAGCGTCGACTTTCTCTCTCCACGTGCTCCAGCTCAGAATCTTGACCGGGTACTGTCTCCCTCGAGGAACGATAGTTTGTTGGTGTCGTGGGCCCGCTCTAGCAGCGATCAAGACGAGGTGCACCTTGGCCATGGCAGCAAGGGAATGAATTACACACTCACCTTGTCTGTGAGCGGACCTTTTGGTCTCTCCGGGCCTGATGATTCCTTATCTCTTGATAGAGAGGGTCATCTCGTCTTTATTGCCGATGGGTGGGAGTATCCTCTCCGAGAAGTCAGCAAACAAGACGCGCTGCGGCTCGACCCTGGCCATCCGGGTCGCGTCTGGGTCAACGCGACCATGTCCACACACAAGCCTATGAGAGTCTCGGTCCCTTCCATTATTATCTTGATGACTGATGTCCTCCATGGAACAGTCGTGCTCATTGATGGGGAGGTGGTTGGGAGATTCGAGGTGTTTGTGTATGGAGGGCGGAACGCCATGTTCAGCTGGAGTCAGATGGCATTTGTTGCACCGCTCGAGCGAGTCAGTGGAGGCCTAGAGCGTCTGAAGTTGGAAAGATCTGTGGAGTTTCCAAGGATACACGAAAATGATGCTCCTGTCCCTGTGGGTAGTATGGCTGGTCGAGTCACATCGCCCTCCTGGATTGCAACGTGCTTAAGGACCGTGAACGCCATGGCGTTGTGTTGGTGGTAACAACACTGAAAGAATGATTGTGGTTTATCAAGGACTTGTGTATCTGAGATCCAAAAAGTAATGCTCACGTTGTCGAAGTAGTGAGACAGTGGTGGAAACTCTTCTCATGCGCGTCGTTGCAATCCAAGGCACGACTGAGTAGATGTAGAACAATGCACTAAGACTGTCAGTGTGAACTCCCTTTATAACCTATGAAAGAAGTGTTAGACATAAGATCAAGATCTACTGTTCAGCAAAGCCCAGATGCGCATCCGATGTTGTCAATCGACAGCCTGAGCAGCGTCTATTGTCTAGCTAACAGAGGTGAGAACAAACATCTCGAGGCAGACCCGTCCCTTGCAGTCTACGCTTCTTTCTCCCTAATTTAATCTGATCTCCGCCCTAGATTCCCAAATCAATGCTGTGCATGAGTTTAACGAGAGATGATTCCTCCGCCAGAGTCAACATTTCCACCACTTTAGAAAGCCCATCAAGTAAACAATTGGCAGTCTCCTTGGTCATGATGTGGGTATTGGCGAAGAGTTTGAACTTCAGGTTGCCCCCTTGAGGGTAGGATATCATGCTCAAAGTAGATGGCACGGTTTCTAGATTGTGGTAGCCTTGTAGCTGCGACTTGGTTTCAGAGGTTCCAAGGTCTGGGTTCTCGTTGATATTCTGGTGTTGGATCAGAGAGTCGAACTTGGACCCGGCTGGCCAATCCGTGCAGTATTTGATGATATCCTTGAAACCAAGTGAGTCTGCTTCTCCAGTGGTAATGAATTGGCTTTGAACAGAGCGCAGCAAGTCAGCTGGAGTGCGGTGGTCAGAAATCTTGACGCGGACGGGGATGTAGTTTAGGCAAGGCCCGATAATATCCTCTATCCCGTTGATAGCGGCATTGCGACCAGTGACGAGGTGACCATAGGTAACATCATTGCTCCCTGTGATGAGGGACACAAGCACAGCCCAAGCGGCACTGGCCAGAGTGGCAGAGGTGATCCCCGGGGCAAGTCGGGACATGTCGACTTCAACATGCACGTTGATAGTCTTCGCAACCTGGTCTCGGGCGTGGTCTTGCGGACGGAGCACAGGCAGAAGGGCAGTGCGAGGGGATCCTTGCAACAACTCTCTCCAGTAAGTCAAAGACTTGGACCGTAGCTGAGAGCTGTACGTGAGGAAAGTTGAGAAAGGTGGACCAAAGATAATGCGTGCATTGTAGCTGTAGCCATGAACAAGTGCTCGTAGAAGAATGGGCAGCGAAATACCGTCGTACTGAGTATGTGAGATACGAGCGATTAATTGAACACCCTCCTTGTGTCGGACAAGTATGAAGGCGATCGGCGGCGAGGCAGGTGAGAACTCCTGGATGTCTTTCCGGCAGAAGTTTTGAAAGAATTGGGCAAAGTCTTCTTTCGCATCCGAGACGGATACTGGAGATAGTTGACTCTGATTCAGGACGACCTGCCAATGCTTGCCCTGCAGCTTCAGGAAGCAAGCGCGAAGAATGGGTAACCTCTCCAAAACCAAGGCGCAAATTTTCTCGAAGCGTGGTAGATCCAACTCGTCACCAAGGTGGAGGTGACAGTAGTTGCAGTATTGTCCGTATTCTTTTGCCACCTCCAGGCACTTGTCCTGGAAATCTGTAAGAGGCAGTATGTCTTCGATGCAGCCAGGCTTGATAAACCGCGAGTTTGTTATGTACGCCTCCTCGAGCAGGGAACTTTTGGTGTCCTTGTCAATGAGATCAACCCGATCTTCCAGTCCCTGATTGACTCGAACTGGAGCAGAGGAGCGAACTTGGGCCAGATCTCTAAGGGTATTGCATCGGAAAACGTCTGCTACAGACAACTCGAGTCCGAGCTTGCGAGCCTCACCGGCAACCTTCATCGCAGTGATTGAGTTGCCGCCAATTTCGAAGAAGTTGTCATCAAGGCCAATCGTGGTGGCCTCCACGTCCAGGACCTTGGCCCATATTCTTTGCATGTTGCGTTCTGTCTCTGATGTCGGCTGTTGTTTGATATCCACTCGATCCAGAGACCACATCTGGGTTGGCTTGATGCGCATGAGCGTCCGACGATCCACCTTGCCGTTCTCGTTGACTGGCATCTTCGCCAACACCTCGATTGCCTGTGGCATCATGTATGATGGTAGCTGAGCGCTGAGCTTGTCATGCAGCTGTTCTTGTATCCTCTCCTTTGCGATCGCCTGGCACTCTTCGTGATGAAACTTGACAAAGGCAACCAGCTGGTCTTCATCTTTCTTATCGTTGTGGTGGAGGACGACAGCCGCGTCCGCGATCGAGTAATGACTTCGGAGGGCATGCTCAATTTCCCCAATCTCAATGCGGTGGCCTCGAATCTTGACTTGACCATCCATCCGTCCGAAAAATTCCAACTGCCCATCTATTGGCCGATACCGTACATAGTCTCCTGTTTGATATGCTCTGACTAGCTTTCCATCAATTGTGACTTTGACAAAGCGGTCAACGGTGTCCTCTGTGTTAGTATAGCCTCTTGCAAGGCCGTCTCCAGTAACCACAAGTTCTCCAATAACTCCCAGGGGGACGAGCCGCAGCTGCTCATCCATAACGAAGGCACCTGAGTTACTAAGGGCCCGCCCAATGGGAACCCCCCGCGTGAAGCACTCCTCATCTGATACACGGTAGATTGTGCTAGCCCCCGTATTTTCTGTCGGTCCGTAGGCGTTCAAGATATTGCCACTCATAAGGCCTCGCGCCAAAACAATGTCTCGCGGGTCCGCCTTATCTCCTGCCAAGAAAAGAGTGTCTAGGGCTTGAAGTGTCGTAGGAGAGTCGCTAACGCAATGCTTGAATAGAGCTGGGGTGAAAAGGGCGGTTCGGACGTCCTCTCGAGTAAAAGTATCGGCCAGTGCTTCAGGCTCCAGCACCACCATCGGGTCGATGCAGACTAATGTGCCGCCATTCAAGAGAGACGCATAGATTTCCCAGGTCGAGACATCAAAGGCAATATTAGCCATGTGCGCATTTGACCCGGCGCGTGATAGATGTTCTACCATGTTATTTAGGACTGATAACCGGACAACTCCGCGATGCTCAATCATGACACCCTTGGGTTTACCAGTCGATCCGCTGGTGAACATAACATAGGCCAGGCTAGTTGCTGAAGGGGCAGATGTTGTAAATGACTCGGTGAATTGGTCGTTGTTGCAGTCTTCCTCGCCAATAGCATCCTTGATTCGGACGAACTCAGTGCCCGTTTGCTGTAACTCGGGAGGAGGCAAGCCAGACCCAACCAGTATAAGTTTATCATCTGAGATAGAGCCTAGTATGCTCTCGAGGCGACCGATGGGGGATTTCGCATCCAGTGGCAGGTAAGCCAAGCCAGCTTTGAGAATGCCTAGGAAGGCGGCAATGGTCTCACAAGAACGAGTAGCAAACACTCCGACCAAAGTTTCAGGCGCGAACGATTTCCTTGCTAGCCATCGTGCTATAGTGCCGGATAGCATGTTCAGTTGGGAGTAGGTAAGCTGCCGGGAAGAGTCTTTGACAGCCACCTTCTGCGGGTTGGCAGCAGCTTGCTGGCAGAAGACATCAATAATGCTCATGTTTCTTGGGTAGTCCGTCTTGTGAGTTTGAATCAGTCCCGATGCGTTGAGCTCAGAGAACGCATGGTCTGTCAACAACGGCAATGACCTAATAGGTATCTGGGGCTCTTGAAGACCTTGCTCAAGCACCGACGTGAAAACTGAAAGCATGTTGCTAATAGTCTCAGGACGGTACAGGTCAGTGGAGTACACAACATGGCCCTGGAGAGTTTGTTTTTCCTGAACGAAATGGACCTCAAGATCAAATCTAGTCGTAGGTGGGGGCTCCATGGGTTCTATCTCAACGTCTTCGAGATGGAGACTCTCCGAGTCTTGTTTGGAATGAACCGCAAAGACAAGTTGAACCAATGGATGTCGGGACAAATCTCGTTTCGACTTCAAGAGCTTGGAGACAATCCGTTCGAATGGAACATCTTGGTTGGCAAGAGAAGAGGTGAGTGATGACTGCACTTGATGGACCAGGTCTTCGAAGGACTCATGCTCAACCTTGATGCGGATGCACTGCATATTGACGAAGAAGCCGATGAGGTTCTCAACTTCCCATCGGTCGCGGTTGGCATTTGCTGTGCCGATAGTGGCGTCATCTACTCCGGTGAGGCGGAAGTGAGCTGCCCTGAATGCGGCAAGCAGGGTAATAAATGGCGTAGCGTTGTGACGCTTGCAGAATTGCTGCAGTTTGCTGTAAATCGGACCGGAGATGTTGACAGCTTCAGTGCTGGCTTGCCCTGATAAAGTAGCAGGACGAGGCTTGTCACATAACAACTCAGCTGGTTGACTATCGGCCAACTGAGTCGTCCAGTAGTCAAGCTGGCGCCGGAGCTCGCCGGCCTGGTCTTGCTTCTGTTGCCAAATTGAATAGTCCCGGTATTGGATGGGCAGTGGTGTGACTTGCGACGAGGGCTCCTGACCGCGAACTGCGGCAGAGTAGAATGTGACCAGCTCTCTGTTCAGAACGTCAGAGGACCAGCCGTCGGAAATGATGTGATGCATAACAACGGACAAGACATGATGCTTGTTGTTGAGCCGATAGACCGTGACACGCCAGCCGGCCTCGACCTGCAGGCTGAACGGAGTCGAGTGATCCCGTTCCAATTCCCGCACCAGCTCTTCCTCCGATACAACATTGACTACGTTGAGCTCCTTGGCTAGGAAAGGCTGAATGACTTGAAGATTGAGGCCGTCAGGAGATGTCTCAAAGGTTGTTCGTAGTGTTTCGTGGCGATGCTCTAAGGCCATGAGTGCTGAGTTGAGGGCGTCCAGCCGTAACGGCCCTCGAAGACGCATGGCACCTGGCATGAGGTACCAAGTCAAACCGGGGTACAGCTGTTCCAAAAACCATAGACGTCCCTGGGCGAAGGACTGCTCAACTGGACCGGCGAGCTCGCCCGGCTGAATGGTGTTCCTAGCAGTGTCATTTTCAAGAGCGTTGTCCTCCCCGGCTACATGATGCAGCCTGGGATGGCGAAAGATGTCGGACACGGCCAGCTGGAAGCCGAACTTGCGGGCCTCGCCCACAACTTTCATTGCGGCGATGGAGTCACCCCCAAGCTGGAAGAAACTATCGTCCAGTCCGATTGCAGATGGCTCGACTTTTAGCACTCCAGCCCAGATCTTCTGCATCTGCCGGCTGGCTTCTGACGTGGGCTGTCGTTTGACCCCCTGTGTTGATGCATTGGCCAGTTGCTGGCTTGAGAAAGCTCCACCAATCTCTCGCAGTTGTTTGCGGTTTGTTTTTCCGGTGGCAGTCAAAGGTAACTCCCTCATAGAGAAGCAAACCGATGGTACCATGTAGCGTGGTAGGAGCTCAGTCAACTGGTCCTCAACCTCCATGGGAATGGACATTATCTTGGCGGTGTTGTGAAGTCCTTCGTCCTTAGTTTCAGCGGGTTCATCACCTGCCCTCTGGATAAACGCGGCTAGGACTGGATGTGAACCCTCGCCTTGGGGTGTGATGACTTCAACAACGACCCGTGTCGCCATCTCTATCATGCACTTCTGAACCTGATGCTCAATTTCGGCAAGCTCCACGCGCTGTCCGCGAATTTTGACCTGCGCGTCTTTGCGTCCGACGAAAGATAGCGTCCCATCCTTGTTGTAATGGACTAGATCGCCCGTCTTGTAGAGCCTGCCGTGGCAGCCAGGCCGGGTGAGAGTTCCTTCGAGTAGCCATGTGGGGGCTTCGATGAATGCCTCGGCAGTCAGGTCAGGATTGTTGAGATACCCGCGGGCAACAAGCGGGCCTTCTAGAATAAGTTCACCAATACACCCGGTTGGGAGTAATACATTGTGGTTCTTTGGGTCTACGACCCAAGTGGCCAACCCAGCTCCCGTTCCGATGTGGGTAACCTCCTGAGGAGTAGATGCATCCGAGTTGAGTATTGCCACAATGGTGGTTTCTGCAGGTCCGTAGGCGTTCATGACTTGGACCCTGCCCCAGAATCGAGCAACGTCTTCCACAGAAACAGCCTCTCCACCAAGAATAAGCGTCTTTAGAGAAGGCAGAGTAGTAGGGTCTAGCAAACGTGCCACTGTAGGCGTCAGGAGAGCGATAGTAACTTGCATTGCAGCCATAGAACCGCCAATATTTTCCTTGCGTTGGGTCTCGGAAGGAATGCATAAGCACCCGCCGTTGGCAAGGGCCGAGAACGCGTTGTGCACTGCGCTGTCGAAAGCGTACGACGCAAAGTCGAACACTCTTGAGTCTTTGGTAAAGCCTAAGGCTTGTGACTGGCACTTGAGGTTGGTGGCGAGGTTGCTGTGGGTAAGGACTACTCCCTTGGGCACACCGGTACTTCCGCTCGTGAACACCATGAACATTGCCGTTGATGCTGGCGGTGATGGAAAGTTCGAAGGTGCAGTAGAAGTAGTCGACTTTTTCGTGATTCCGGGTCCAACTTGGATCACTTTGGCGGCCAGCCGAGAGCCCAGCCCTGCGTTTGAAACCGAAGACAGGATAAGAGTTCGGTTCACCTGATTGACCATCAACTGAAGTCGTTGTTCAGGCAAGGACGAATCAAGTAAGGCAAAAGCTCCTCCAGCCTTCAAAACACCGAGCATCGCAACCGGTGTCCACATCGACTTCTCGAAGCACAAGGGTAATAGCACCTCTGGACCGACGCCAGCCTCAATGAGTTGGTTGGCTAAGTGATTTGAGTACTGGTCGAGTTCGGCATAGGTAAGGCTACCGTCCCAGGCGCAGACTGCTGGTGCAGTTGGATGGGCTTGCACCTGTTGTTGCACTAGATCGTGGACACAGCAGTCAACAGCTTCTGGGATTTCGGCATTCATGTCCCATATTCTGTCCATGTCTTGACTCGTGATCAAACCAATGGTCGACAGTGTTTGGCCAGTCTCTGCTGCCACTTCGAGCTGCGACAGAGCATACTCCAGTTGTTTCAGCAAACCTTCGACCACCCAAGGTTCAATGACTCCGGAATCAAAGCTGGCTCTCGCCACCAGCTTTTCAGCGAACGAAGAGACCTCTAGCATCAGCGCATAGGTGTTGAAGAGGCGTTGCTGGTCGCTGTTGTGCTGCCACTTGCCCATGATGGCCTCTGCACTTTCGGATGCTCCTGGTTGGATGACCACCAAGGTCTGGAATGAGCAGGCTTGCTGGCATTCAGAGAATTCTGAAATCCGGTGAAGACCTGTTTGCTCGAACGGGATCATCTCGGTAGCCTGGTTTTGAATTGTGTTCAAGTACGTTAAAACCTTCTGATCTTTGGCGAACTTGATTCGGACTGGAACAGTGGCAAACGCTGGAGCTGACATCCTGTCGATGTTGGGGATAGGGGCATTTCTTCCGGAAACTGTAGCGCCGAATACAACATCTTGTGAAGATGTCATACGGCCGACCACAAGAGCCCAGGCGGCATGGATCATGGTTGATGTTGTTATGGCGAGGCGACGGCTTGAGGGACGCGGGAGAAGCTGTTGGACAACAGCGTCCGCGATGGGCTGCTTGATGTTGGGTGGTAGAGAGGGGAAGGGAATAGCCTGGCAGCTCTCTAGCATCTTTTGCCAGTAGCTTGCCACGTTCTCGTCTTTTTGCTGCTTGATGAACTTGATGAATGACTGGAACTGAGGACCTTTCTCAATAGTCTTGCCCTGGTACAGTCGGTCAACCGCATCAAGGATGAGAGACATGGACCAGCCATCGTATAGCGTGTGGTGAATTGTCCAAACGAACCATTTTGCAGCCCCTGTGTCGTTTTTGATCAGGGCATATCTCGTCAGCGGCGTTCCAAGGTCCAGAATACGGGTTCTATCTTTCTCGAGGTACTTATCAAGCCCAGTCGACTCGTTCCAGGCAATCTTTTCGTCCAAGACTAGCTGCAAGAGCCCGATCTCGTTGTGCTGGACAATGCGGGTGCGTAGGGTTGGCATGGCCTGAACGACATGTCCCCACGCCTGTCTGAACGACTCGAGCGAAATAGCTGGCGACAACTCCATTACCGCTTGCATGATATAGTCTCCTGATCGCTTTGAAGCCAAAGCCATCAGACCTTCCTGGAGCGGTGTGCAGGGGTAAGCGTCTTGTATCGCGTGGACGTCCAATTCGTACTGGTGCCCAATGTCCTGAAGAACAGATGGAACGTGGCAGCTGAGGAGAGAGAAAGGTGTAATAGCTTCTGGCTGAGCGTTTTCCATGAGATTTGCTTGGTTCGAAGCTTCCTCGAGCTTAGGTTGTTGGAAGATGCTTGCGACGGACAGTTCAAGGCCACACTTCCCAGCCTCGGCCACAACCTTCATCGCAGCAACAGAGTCACCACCAAGGTGGAAGAAACTGTCGTCCAGCCCGATGGATGATGGCTCAAGATTGAGAACTTGAGCCCAGATGGATTGTATCTGCTGCTGGACGCCAGTTTCGGGTTGTCGCTTGGGACCTCGTCCAACCGTTCGCAGTTCAGCGATTTGTTCGGAACTGAATAGTCCGCCAATCTCGCGCAGGCGTCGGCGATTCGTCTTGCCGGTTGGAGTCAAGGGCATATCCCGCAGCTTGAAGAAGGCTGTAGGAACCATGTAGGCCGGAAGACGTCTAGCTAGCGACTCTTCCAACTCCCCACTGACTGGAATCAGTGCCACTTCGTCAGTTGCTGAGTCGGTGGCATCACTGGGACTATGGAGAAAAGCAGCCAAGATCTTCGTTGTGCTGCTGCCCTTGGGTACAATCACTTCGGCCACAACCTGAGGCTCCTCAGAAATATACCTGGACACCCAGCGCTCGACTTCTCCAAGTTCGACTCTCTGACCGTGAATCTTGACTTGTGCATCTTTCCTGCTAACGAAGGACAAGCTCCCATCCTCGTTGTAGCGAACCAAGTCCCCTGTCTTGTAGAGTCGCCCGGGACGGCCTGAGTGACCACCAGTGGGATATCCCCGAGTCAAGTAGCTTGGATCATTGATGAAGGACTTCTTGGTCTTGTCTGGGTCGTTGATGTAGCCTCGCCCAACAAGAGGACCCTCAGCAAGCAGTTCACCGATACAGCCTGGAGGAACAAGCCTATCATGATCGTTTGGATCAACAACCCAAGTGACAAGACCAATGCCTCTCCCGATTCGAGTTGCTTCCTCTGGGAAACGAGGGCTGTGGCTGATACAGGTGTGGACTGTCACCTCTGCGGGGCCATAAACATTGAAGATATTAGCTTTCCCCCACCACCTATTGACTTCCTCAACCGAGAGGGTTTCACCACCCAGAATGATAGTTTCGAGGTCAGGCAGTTTTGTCGGATCCACAAGACGAGCTACCGTAGGCGTGATGTGGGCGAGAGTCACCCGCATAGCCACCATGACCTTTTCAGTATCACCCATACGGTCTCGCTCAGCTGGGATACACAAGCAACCACCAGTGCCGAGTGTAGCGAAAGCGACGAAGACAGCCGCATCAAAGGCATAGGATGCAAAGTCAAATACCCTCGAATTCTCATTGAAACATAGCAGCTTCGCCTGATGGTGCAGATTGGTGGAGAAGTTGTTATGAGTTAGAACTGCTCCCTTTGGTACTCCGGTGGAACCGCTGGTAAATACGACGAACATGGCTGTCGAAGGAGATTGAGTCTTCTGTGCTGGCGTTGATGAAGTACAGCGATAGCTCTCAATGAGCTCTCGGCCGACTTCGACAACAAAACTGTGTAGGCGCGAGCTGAGGGCCATGTTAGAGGTCGAAGACAATACCAAGCTTCCTCCAACTTGGTCAACAATTGTCCGCAGACGTTGTTCTGGAAGGGAAGAGTCCAGGAGAGCAAAGGCGCCGCCCGACTTGAGCACGGCAAGCATGGCGACCGGCGTCCACATCGTCTTTTCGAAGCATAGAGGAACCACCATATCGTTTTTGACCCCGAGCTCGATAAGTCGCCTGCTCAGCGCTGAAGCAAGGCGATCAAGCTCACGATAGGTCAGCTCGCCGTCCCAAGCCGAAACCGCAGGCTTGTCAGGCTGTTGCCGTGCACGTTCCTCGATAATGTGGTGGACGCATCGGTCAGCGGACTCTGGCACAGCTCTGTTCCACTCCCAGATCTGCTTCATGTCCGGCGCTGTGAGCATCTCGATGTCCTGCAGTAGCTGGTCGGGACCAGCACGGTCAAGCTGCTGGATGACAGACTCTAGTCGAACTAGGAGTCTCTGTACCAGCCAAGGCTCTAGTACCCTTGAGTCAAAGGCAGCCTTGACCATCATGAACCCGGCCTCAACGCTGACTTCGAGCTTTAGGGCGTATGTGCTGAACAGCTGTTGCTGCTGCTCATCTCCTATCCAATCTCCCAAGATGCCAGTGCCATGATTGATGTTATCCCACTCAGGCTGAACAACCAGAAGCGTCTGAAGTGCACAGGCTCGTTGGTGTGCAGGGGATAGTTTGGAGATATAATGTAAACCCGTTTGCTCGAATGGGATCATCTCCGTCGACTGCTCATGCGCAACACTGAGGAATTCCGAGACCCTCTGGCTGCGAGTAAACCTGATACGTACTGGTAAAGTGGCGATAGTTGGACCAGCTATCTCGTCGATTTCCGCAACAGGCGCATTGCGCCCAGAAAGAGTGACACCGAACACAACTTCTTCGCTATTGGTCATTCCGCCAGCGAGTAGGGCCCAGGCGGCACGGACCAGAGTGGAAGTTGTCATGTTTGAACCCTGTTGCTTGGGCTCTGGGAATTGATGATTCACGACTCCATCCGCACGCAGTTGTCCGAGGCCTCGAGGGACATCTGGGAACGGTACTGATTCATAACCCTTGAGGGCCTCTCGCCAGTAGTCTGTTGCCCGGCTCTCTTGTTCCTTGACGTACTTGATGAAGGCTTGGAACTGTGGGGGAGGCCCAGATGAGGCCGGATACAGACCCTGATAAAGCTGCTCTACTGCATTGATAAGGCCATGGATCGACCAGCCATCGTAGAGAGCGTGGTGCATGGTCCACACAAACCACCGAACCGCTCCCTCATCATCTCGGATGAGAGCATAGCGAGCGAGAGGCTGCCCTAGACGCATAGGGATTTTTCTGTCAGTCTCCAAGTATGTGTCGAGGTCATTTTCCTTGATCCACTTGATTTTTTCATCATCATCAACCAGAACCTGCAGGAGACCAAAGTTACTGTCCTGGACTACTCTTGTCCGGAGGATACTCGTCCTTTCCACCAAGGTCTCCCACGCTTTGCAAAATTTTCTGATGTCGACCTCATGTGAGATTGCAAGGGTGCAATGATTCATGTAGTCTCCTGGCTGTTTAGATGTCAGGGACAAGAGGCCCTCCTGGAGTGGTGTGCATGGGTAAGCATCTTGGACATTTGACGCTTTCAGTTGATAGTGAACCTCAAAGTTTTGAAGCATCGACTCGACGTCGACATCGGGTCCGAGGAGTGAGAACGGTGGAATGACCTCCCGATCCTTTCTGCCTGAGTTGCGTGTCTGGGCAGCGGTATGCTCCAGCTGAGGACGGCGGAAGATATCGACTACAGCCAGCTCGAGTCCAATCTTACGAGCCTCGCTAATAACTCTCATCGCCGCGATTGAGCTTCCTCCTAGATTGAAGAAACTGTCGTCAAGCCCAATACTGTCAGGGTTGATGTTAAGCACTTGACCCCAGATCTTCTGCATTTGGCGCTCAATATCTGACGTTGGTTGCCGCACTGGGCCTCGTCCTTTCTCTGCCACGCAGGTCCTGTCTGTGAGCGACCGACGATCAACCTTGCCGTTGTCGTTAACAGGCATCTTATCGAGAATGTTGATTGACTGGGGGATCATGTACGACGGGAGGTGCTTTCGAAGGGTGGTGTAGAGCTGGTCGTGGATCTTTCGCTCCAACTGTCGTCTCAAGGGCTGACTGCAGAATGCTTGATTTAGTCGTTCTTGATGATCGGTAGGAAAGCTGAACAGAATTCTCTCCTCTCCGGATCGATGGAAGACAGCATCGAAGCTCCCACGCTGGGAATGTTGCCGAGCCCAGCTGATTTCCACACGGCAACCTGCCTGTTTGGCAAGGGTTTCCAGGCCGGCAGCAGAGTGCGAAGCAAGGCCAAAAGCCTTTTGACGGGCTATCTGTAGCCACTTTGTGTCGTCAACGGTGGCCAAAGACTGATCCTCAAGAACTTCGAGGACATGCCTCTCAAAAATGGTCTTCTCATTGGGAATATTGCTCACTGCGATGACAGACCTCGAAGACTCCTGCAAGAGCGCCAGGAGGGACTTCTCGTCAAGTCGGCGGTCCACGTAGTCAATCCAAGCATCCTGAGCGATGCTGTTGATACGTGGAGGCGGCTTGGTATTATTGACATGCACAACTGCGGCATATCGGTAGCAGCTCAGTTCGTTGGTAGCGACCAGCCTCTTGGGAAGGATCTCGACATGACTGAGCAAGTGAGGCAGTCGGCTTGGAAGCTGGGTGAAGAAAGCTGGATCAACGAGCAGCTCCTGCTCTGCCAGTTCCGTCTCTCTCATCTTGCGTCGGATATCCGCCTTACTTGCGTTATCTTGCTTGATGCCATGCAGGGCTTGAGCGACCCTGAAGTCTTTGTAGAGCGCATATGACCGGATGTCACCAAAGAATATAGTGTCCACTCCATCAAGGTCAGCGATGTCCTCGACAACCTTGAAGAGATACTCTTGGCTGGGAAAGTACTGAACGACCGAGTTGATGACGACAAGATTGGGGCAGACAAGGCCTCTCAGTTGGCTGATGTCGGCCGCTGTCCCCTTTCGCATATTTACCTTGCCCGCTAGGCCTGGAATCGACTTGGCCGTCTTGTTGAGGAAGTCGACTGCGTTCTGCGAAGGTTCAAGTCCAAGGTAGCTTTGCAGCCCCTGCACCAAGTTGAAGAGAATCATGCCTGAGCCCGAACCGATCTCAAGGACGTTGCGGGGTTGACCGCAGCAGTTGTATATCGTTCTGATGGTGTCGTCAAGCCACGCATTCATCTCTCCCTTGTCGATCTCAAGCCCGTTATACATTGAAGTCCATCCAATGAAGTCCCTTCCGATGGTCTGGGAGTCCAATCTGTCGAAAGCGGTATACGTGTCGTTGTCGAAGAGATCCTCCCAATTCTGCTCCTGCTCCATTTCAAAGCCCTCACTCACTTCCTCAGAACTGCTCGCTCCATTTTCCACTTGATGCTCAAGAACAGTGACGAAGCTGACAATCTGAGGTTCCTGACCCTCACGTTTCTGTATCACAGCAGCAGCATCCTTGACATTTGCGTCAGTGCGAAGGACGTGTTCGATCTCTCCGAGCTCGATACGTTGACCTCGAATTTTGATCTGGCCATCGATCCGCCCAAAAAACTCAAGTTGGCCATCCACCGGTCTGTATCGAGCGAAGTCGCCAGTGCGATAGGCTTTCACGCGTTGGCCGCCCACAGTAACTGTAATGAATCGATCGACGTCCCTCTGGGGGTCGGTATAGCCGCGCGCCAGACCATCACCAGTGACTACGAGCTCACCGACAACGCCAAGGGGAACCAGATGCTGCGCCGCATCCATAACATATGCACCAGAGTTGCTGAGGGCACGGCCGATAGGCACCCCGTTGGTGTACTGTTCTGGCTCGCCATGTGGCAGTACCCAGATAGTCGAAACAACAGTATTCTCGGTTGGCCCGTATGCGTTTATGACAGTTCCCTTGACGATCTCTCTTGCTGTAGTCATGTCTTGAGGGTCCAGTCTGTCTCCTCCGACGTAGAGAACCCGGACTCCGCTAAGCGGGGAAGGCTTATGTGCAAGACATTCCTTTAGTAACGCTGGCGACAGCAGAGCGGCTTGAATTTTCTCTTGGTGGAAAGTCTCTGTTAGACTGCTGGCGTCGAGCACCGTCATTGTATCGATGCAAACCAAACTGCCGCCGTTAAGCAGGGCGGAGTAGATCTCCCACACCGAAGCGTCAAAGGAGATGTTTGCTAGATGAGACATGTTGCCAGAGGCAGGCATATAGCTTGCCATGTTACTATTCTTCACCAGTCGCACTATACCGCGGTGTTCAATCATGACTCCCTTTGGCTGACCGGTCGAGCCTGAAGTGAACATGACATAGGCAAGACTGGAAGCTGAAGGGGTAGAGGAAGCCATTGAACCACTGCTTTCAAAGCAGTCCTCGGAGTGCTCACTGTCGGTGAGGATATCGGAGATGTAGACAAACTCGGCGTCTTTTAGACTGATTGTAGGAGGTGTGGCGTTACGCCCAACCAGAACTAGCCGTCGAGACTCCAGCGTCGACAATATACCCTCTATCCGGCCGGTCGGCACCTTGATGTCGAATGGTAGATACGCAAGGTTGGCCTTAAGAATTCCAAGGAAGGCAACGATTGTCTGACAAGAGCGACTCGCAAAGACACTGACCAGCTGGCCAGGGCTCATTGATTGTCTTGAGAGCCACCTTGCGAGTACGTCTGATGCCTGATCAAGCTCAGCGTATGTCATCTGAGTCGAAGTATCTTTGACGGCAACTCGACCAGGATGACACGCAGCCTGCTCCCGGAAGACATCAACCACACTTGACTCTCGAGGGTAGTGAGGCTGTTCGACTTGGACCAAGCCCATCTTGTCCAGGACAGAGTAGTCAGTGTTAGTCAGCAGCGGCAGTAAGGAGATTGGTGCAGTCTGAGACTTGTCGAGACCTTCTTCCAATACTCTGCGAAACAGCGAGAGCATGTTCCGGATCGTCTCAGGGTAGTAAAGATCTGTCGAGAAGATAAGGTCGCCTGCGAACCCCTGCGCTTCCTTGAAGAAGTGGAACTCGATGTCGAATCGCGACGTCTCAGAAGTGGTGACAGGCTCAGCCTCCACGTCGTCCAGCTTGAACATGCCGAGATCTAGTTGCGAGTGGACAGTAAAGGCGATCTGAACCAGTGGGTTTCGGGATACATCTCTGTCTTTTTGCAGCTTGGAGACGATTCTCTCGAATGGCACGTCTTGATTAGCGAAAGAAGCCGTTGTAGTCTCCTTGACTTGGCGGACCAAGTCCAGGAATGAATCCCCATCTTCAATTTTGCTGCGGATGCATTGCAGATTGACAAAGAACCCAATCAGATTCTTCACTTCTTGTCGGTCTCGATTGGCATTTGCGGTACCTACCGTAGTATCGCCAGTGCCTGTGAGTCGATAGAGCGTGGATTGAAATGCAGCAAGAAGAACCACGAAGAGTGTTACATCATGCTGCTTGCAGAACTGTTGCAGTTGATGGTAGAGTAACCCTTCAATCTTGAACTGCTGCACCTCAGCCTTTCCAGACAATGCTGCTGGACGAGGCTTATCGCAAAACAGCTCTGCTGGTCGGCTTGACTCTAGCTGCTCAACCCAATAGTCAAGCTGTCGTTGGTATTGGTCTTTTCGATCAGGCTGTCTCTGCCAAGCTGAGTAGTCCCGATACTGAATGGGCAGCGGTTCTAACTGTGGTACTGAAAGCGGATCCTGCCCACGCTTGGCAGCCGAGTAGAACCAGGTCAACTCTCGACACAAGACACCAACAGACCAGCCATCAGAAATGATATGGTGCATAACAATTGACAAGGCATGGTCTAGAGGCCCTCTTCGGTAGATGCAGGTCCTCCAACCTGGCTCAACCCGAAGATCAAAAGGCGTTTTCTGGTCTTTTTGTAACGCGCATGCCAATGCCTCTTCCTGATCTGCGGCTGGCAAGTCGACGACCATGAGGGCTTTGGCTTGGAATGGATGAACAGTCTGCACATTGATGCCACCTTCGACTGAAAAGGTTGTTCGGAGTGATTCGTGGCGGGATTCCAAGGCCAACAACGCTGCTTCAAGTGACTCGAGACAGAGTGAACCTCGTAGGCGCATGGCACAGGGCATGTGATACCAGTCTAGTCCAGGATGAAGCTGTTCCAAGAACCAAAGACGCTCCTGGGCAAACGATTGTTGAGCAGGACCCAAGATGGGACACGGCTGAATTGCCCCATCCGACTGCTTCACATTCGTGAGCCTCCGACTCATATCCTGTAGTCTCGAGTGCTTGAAAATGTCCGTGACGGCCAGCCCAACTCCAATGCTGCGTGTCTCGCCCACAAGCCTCATTGCGGCTATTGAGTCACCTCCAAGATGAAAGAAGCTGTCGTCCAGTCCAATAGCCAGAGGTGGGATGCTGAGTACTTGAGCCCATATACTCTGCAGCTGACGCTCGGCCTCTGTTGTAGGCTGCCGTTTGAGTCCACCATATGCCTGCGCCTCGGCAAGCTGCTTCAATGTGAAAGAAGCTCCAATTTCCCGCAAACGCTTTCGGTCAGTTTTGCCCGTAGTTGTCTTGGGAAGCTGGGCGATGGAAAGCAATACTGTCGGAATCATATAGCGTGGCAGCCGCTCCGCTAGCTTCTCTTCCAGCTCAACCGCAATCGGGAGAATCTTGATCTCAGTCGTGTTAGAGTCCTCCATCTGAATGAATGCTGCAAGTACCGGACGACATGCCGAAGTCTCTGCTTGAGGCACGATGACTTCAGCCACAACCTGCTTCGCGTTGGGCATGCACTTTTGAAGGTGCGACTCGACTTCTGCAAGCTCAACTCGCTGGCCTCGGATCTTGACTTGGGCGTCTTTGCGTCCAACGAAGATCAAACTTCCCTTCTCGTCGTCGTAGCGAACAAGGTCTCCAGTCTTGTATAGCCTTCCATGACGGCCAGATTGGCCAGGCGCACCTTGCAGCAGCCAAGCCGGATCCTTAATAAAGACCGCTGCAGTCTTCTCCGAATCATTGAGATAGCCCCGACCAACAAGGGGCCCTTCTACTAGAAGCTCACCGATGCATCCTGGCGGTAGGAGACTGTTGGAGCATTGACGGTCAACGACCCAAGTTTTCAAGCCGACACCCTTGCCAATACTAACAGCGTCTGCGGGACTAGATGCGTCGGCATTGATTGTTGTCATGACGGTACACTCAGCTGGACCGTAAGCATTGATGATGTGAACCTTGTCCCACCAGCGCGTCACATCGTCCATGGAGACCGCCTCGCCGCCCAATATCAACGTCTTGAGTTCTGGGACGTCATCTGGGTCTACCAAGCGAGCAACCGACGGGGTGAGGAGGGCGACAGTCACTTTCATAGACGCCATGACCTTTCCTAGATTATTGTTTCTGCGATCCTCCTCAAATGGAATACAAAGACAACCACCAGTAGTGAATGCGGCAAAGGCGTTGTGGACCGCGGCGTCGAAAGCATAGGAAGAAAAGTCAAAGATCCTGGAGTTGTTTCGGAAACCAAGTATCTCCGTCTGGTAGCTGAGACAGGAAGCAAAGTTGGAGTGCGTAACAACAGCACCCTTGGGAGTGCCTGTTGAGCCACTGGTGAACACTGTATATATGGCATCTGATGGAGAAGGCGGTGATGGTCTGGGCGACTTGGATGATAGGATGTTGTTGATTGCATCAGCGCTGACCTCGACCACCGTCTTTGCTAACCGAGAACTCAACGCTAGGTTGTCTGTAGACGACAAAACAATGTCGAGGACATTGACTTGTTGAGCAATAGTCTGCAGCCGCTGTTCAGGGAGGAATGAGTCGAGAAGAACAAATCCACCCCCTGCTTTGAGTACAGCCAGCATAGCAACCGGAGTCCACATCGACTTCTCAAAGCAAAGCGGCACAATGATATCAGGCTCAAGGCCTAGCGTAATAAGCTGCCCAGATAGTCGCGTGGCGAGCGAGTCTAGCTCAGCGTAGGTCAGGTCGCCATCCCAGCTATGCACAGCAAGACCATTGGGTGAGGCCTTGACCACGCCCTCGACCATATCATGCAAGCTACGCTCAACTGGCGCTAAGGAAGCCGCATTCCACTTCCATATCTGCTCCAAATCACCGTATCCCAACAAGCAAAGTTCATGAACCAACTTGGTAGGGCTTGCAGTAATCTCAGAGATGGCTGCACTAACAGAGTTGGCCAATCGTGTTGCATCGCTGGCCGAGAGGGTTCCTGGCCGGAAAGAAAGGAGTACTTGGATTTCTGTAGAGCCATATTCCACGTTAACTACCACATCGTACTCTGCAGGATCAAAGTAGTCTCCCGGCTCCAAGAAAAGTCCGTATTTCTGAGCGGAGTCGATAGTCGCCAATTTCTGGAAGGACATGGCGCTGTTGAATAGGGCAGTTGACGAGTCAAGCCCAGCGGCCCTGTGGATTGATGCTAGAGACAGATGTTGGTAGGGTAGGCTGCTGAGATAGTCATTCTGAACCTCTCTCAGCGTGTCGATAACTGACTGCGACTTGTCCAGCACAACACGACAAGGCAGCATCCCAACTAGAGGGCCGAAGATGTTATGGATGTTAGGGATAGGAACGTCACGGCCTGATGACAAGTTGCCGAAACAAGGCCTGTTGGTGCCCGTGTACATGCCGAGAACAAGGGCCCAGGCGGTTTGAATGACAATTGCAGCTGTCACATCCCACTTGGAGCAGAAGGCACGCAGCCGCTCACAGTTCAAACCCTCTACCTTGGTTGGCCTGATGCTGGCACATTCGGCACTGCCCCCCAAAGTGGCTGGGAAATGGCAGGGCTCTGTGCCAGCGAGATGTTGAGTCCAAAAATCAAGCCCGGCATCGGCTGACTGTCTTTCCAGGTAGGCAATGAAATCAGAGTATGCACCGGCTGGAGCAAGCTCCTCGGCATCATTGTAAGCTTGGACAAGGTCCCGCTCAAGAATGCTCGTTGAGAAGCCGTCCGTGATTGCGTGGTTCATCTCGATGCGGATACGAGCACTTATTTCGTTGGACTCACAGACTATTAGGCGGTGGTGCAGGGTGTGCGTCTTCGAAACCGAGCACTGATCTGGCTGCGACCACTTGCCAATTGCTCCGTCTTTTGATCTAACGTCAACATCGACATCCTTGAGAATTACATGCATAGCGCGGCTGCTGCCAGGGAACTGTTGCACAATCAACGCGCGCAGTAGGCCATGTCGCTTCACAACCGTCTTCCAAGCTTCCTTGAGCTTGATCAAATCAAGCGGGTCCCCCTCCCCGGCGACGCGGACTATTAGTTCAAACCATGTCTGGTAGTTTCTCGAGTCTTTGGCCTGGGCGATGAGAATACCTTCTTGCATCGGAGAGCAGGGAAAGATCTCTTGGACATTGTCCGGCTGAATGCTATTCTCGGCCAGCCAGGCAGAATGAAACTCGTCCAGGTGATCGTACGACTGGAAAGCCAACGGAAAGTTGCTTAAAGTCCATTCGGGTGACATTCCAGGGAGTTCTACTGCCAGTTGCTTCAGGGTTGTCTCGTATTCAGATATCCATGAAGAGATCTTATGTTGGCGAGGCATGTCCTTGTGGAAGGTGACAGATGCAGAAAGGCAGCCTCTATCAACCCGAAGGTCGACTTCGAAGAGGGAGAATCTACGCACCTCCAAGCTCGAAGGAGGGTCGCTCCCCTCTGGGACTTGGAGTGCTCGAAAGACACTGTCTGCACGTTCCAGCTGCTGGTACTGCCCGGCGTAGTTGAACATTATCTCAACTGGAAACTCCTTTGCAAAGGAGGTAGCGGTAGATTCGTCAAAGAAACGGCTGACGAAATGCGACCAGCCGTTTTTCGAATGACTGCGAATACAGTCCTTGGATTCGCGGATGATATCCTTGAGGCTGGCACCCGGGCCAGATGTCACTTGAACTGGGGATATGGTCGTGAACCATCCTACAGTAGATGAGATATCGATGGTTGCATCCCAAGCCTCGCGGCCATGGCCCTCGGTAAAGACGGTAGGAGTAGGTCGGTCGGTGAACACGCGGCTGAATGAAGCAATGAGCGCCGAGATCATGAGCTCCTGAGGACGTGTGTTCATTGCATTGTTGCAGCTATCGAGAATGGCTGAGCTCACGGATTGGTTGAGAGTGAACTCCTTGACCACGACGTCACCGCTGAAATTAGAACTGGATTCCACTCCCCAGTAGGACCATGGCACCTTTTCATTCCCGCAGAGAGTCATGGGGGGCTCCGGCTGGAGGTGCTCGGCCGCGTAACGACCCTGCAGTGCAGCCCACTCAGAGAAGTCTAGGGACGGTGGCAAGACGTCTGTTCCGCCAGTCAAGACTCGCTCTAGCTGTTGGAAGATTACTCTCCAAGACACCAGGTCAACCACCAGATGATGGATTGATATGAAAAGTCGTTGATACTTCTTTGCGTCATTGTTGTTGAGTAAGACGGCAGCAAGAAGTGGACCACGCTGGATGTCGAGACTTCCTCGACAGTCGGCAATGGCCTGGGACTCGGAGCCCACATTATCTTCGACGTGTAAATGGAACGATTCTAATACATCGCCAGTAATGCGCTGCTCCCAGCCACCGCTCTTGGTCTCTGCGAATCGCGCGCGCAACACCTCGTGAGTGCTAACAATCTGCTCGAGGGCCTTTGCCAGGGTTCCAGCGCTAGTCCGCTGGCGCAACTCAACGAAGAAGTGCTGATCGAAGCACTTGGTTGGATTGGGTTGGAGCGCAAAGTACAGCCTCTGGATAGGACCAAGCTCGGCGACGTAGTTGCTGGTCTTGACTCTGCCATTTACCCGTGCCACAGAGCTGGATCCAGACGTCGATGTCAATGTTGTAGGAGAAATGGCCTTGGTAATATTTGAGATTGTTTTCTGTCGAAGAACGTCGGTGGCACGAATATCGATAGCCATGCCTCGAGCCGAAGAAGCCACCTGCATGGCGGTAATAGAGTCACCACCAAGCCTGATGAAGCTGTCGTCAATGCCAATCATAACTGGATCCATGTTGAGAACCTGGGCCCAAATCTGGTGAAGAGCACGCTCGACATCCGAGGCCGGGCGCCGCTTGTCGCTCATTTGTGTCTCTGCAAGCTGCCGAATGGAAAAGGAGGCACCGATGTCTCTCAACTCCTTCCTGTTGATCTTTCCTGTACTTGTGATCGGCAGTTTGCCCATGGTGATGAAGAGAGATGGCACCATATGACTCGGCAAGCGCTCCCTCAACCGATCCTCAACATCTGCACCGATGGGGAGATTGCGGGCTGCGTCTTCACTGTTGCCGGTTTGCACAAAGGCGGCAAGCTCTATACTAGAAGAGTCCCCGCGAGTTCGCGTGATGAGCTCGACGACGACTTGGGTGGCTTCGGGCATGAGCTCCTGAACTCTGTGCTCAACCTCGCCGGGCTCAACACGCTGGCCATGGATCTTGACCTGGGAGTCTTTGCGTCCGACGAATGCAATGTTCCCATCCTCATCGCTGTAGCGCACCAAGTCACCTGTCTTATACATTCTTCCCTCCCGGTTGGCGAAACCAGGGGCTTGTGAAAGCCAGTCAGGTGCAGAGATAAATACCTCAGCGGTCTTTTCTGGTTCACCAAGATAGCCTTGGCCAACTAGTGGTCCTTCAAGGAGGAGTTCGCCAGCACATCCCGGCGGAAGCAAACGATTGTGATCCTCGGGATCCACGATCCAAGTCACCTGGCCCACACCCTTACCAAGGAGTGTAGCATTCTCAGGACTGCCTGTAGATGCATTGCTGATGTTCACTGCTGAGACCGTGGTGGCTTCCGAGGGGCCGTACGCATTGATCACATTCACTCTGCTCCACCAGGGCTCGACGTCTCTGACACGCAGCTGCTCTCCGCCAAAGATAATTGTGCGTAAACAAGGTACCTCTTCTGGCAGGAGAAGGCGCCCGACGGATGGGGTAATCAAAGTAGTGTTGGCTCTCAATGATACAATACTCCCCGCTAGGTTGCTCTTGCGATCCTCATCGCTCGGTATGCAGAGGCAGCCGCCCGAGACAAGCATACTCAGGGTGTTGAAGACGGGGGCATCGAACGCGTACGACGAAAAGTCGTATAGTCGTGATTCGGCTGTGAAGGTGAACTTGACTAGCTGGTGATTTAAAGCCGTCGCAACACTCCTGTGGGTGATCAGCGTCCCCTTTGGTGTACCAGTACTGCCAGATGTGAAGGGGACGTAGAGAATATTCGACGGGTGGCAGAGGTTGGGCAACTTCTGTACAGCTTCATCGTCGACCTGACTGAAGAAGTCCACGCCAATGGCCAACAGTTTCTGGCACAACCCCGAGCTCAGTGACTGGTTGGAAACACTGCATAGGACTACGTTGGCCTTGACTTGCTTAACAATGAACCGAAGTCGCTCTTCCGGTAAGGAGGGATCAAGGAGCACAAAGGCTGCACCCGCCTTCATAACGGCAAGCATCGCCACTGGAACCCATTTGGATTTGTCGAAGCAGAGTGGAACCAATACATCCGGTCCGACTTCGAAGTCGACAACCAGCTGCCCAGCCAGTAGGGTTGCCAGCGTATCAAGCTTTGAGTAAGTGAGATCACCGTCCCACGCGCACACAGCTTGAGAATAAGGTTGGGCTCGTACACTCTCTTCGATCATGTGATGAACGCAACGATCAACAGGATCCGGAGCCGATTCGTTCCAGCTCGTAACTTGTTTTAAATCATCTGGCGTCATCATGTTGATCTGTGACAAAGGCAACTTGTCCGAAGAAGCAAGCTGTTCCATGACTCCCTCAAGCCGCCTCAGCAGACTGCGGACTAGCCATGGCTTAATGACGGCCGGATCAGATTGAGCGATGAGCTTGATAGTCGTGGGTCCAATATGGGCCTCAATTGTGAGACCATATGTGACAGGGCCCTGCTGTTTGTTTTCCTGCCACTTGCCAAGAACACTGACATCCTCTTTTTCCTCCTGCGGCTGAATGACCAGTAATGTCTGGAACATACAAGCCTGTCGGCAACCAGACGACATCTTGGCAATGCGCTGCAGTCCCGCCTGTTCATAGGGGATCATCCCAGTTGACTGGTGCTGTACAGCATTGAGATATTCGCTGCATGTTTGATGAAGAGGCAGCTGGATACGGATTGGAACTGTTGCAAAGGTCGGGGCTGGCATTTTGTTGATGCCAGGAATAGGAGCATTTCGCCCAAAGAGTGTGACGCCGAACACGACATCGTCCGAGCCAGTCATGGCCCCAGCGACGAGAGCCCAGGCAGCGCGGACCAACGTCGATGTAGTTATATGTGAACCCATGACTCCTCTTTCAGGGCGCTGCACCTCATACTCTGCAGCAACATTTGCCGTGGGCAGCTCTGAGGGAGTTGGGAGGGCAGGGTAGGGCATGGCGTCACATCCTGCAAGGGATTTGCGCCAGTATTCGGCCATTTCCACTCGATTTTGCTGATCCTTGCAGTACTTGATGAATGATTGGAACTGCGGACCCTTCTCAATGGAAAGGCCCTGATAGGCGTGACTGACAGCCTCGAGAATCAGGTTGAGAGACCAACCGTCGTAGAGGGCGTGATGAATAGTCAAAACGAACCACCTGGGGAGGCCTGTGTCGTCTTGGACAAGTGCATAGGTGGTGAGCCGCTGACCAAGAGACATGGAGTCGCATTCGGAGAGAACACACTGATCGTGAGTTTCAACCCAGTCAATTTGCTCATCCAGAATCACCTGCAAGAGGCCAAAAGAATCGTGTTGGATGATTCGGGTTCGAAGTATAGGGAATTCTCGTGCCACCTGACTCCAGGCGCTGCAGAAGGACGTTGTTGATATGTCCGAGGGCAGGTCTAGAGTAAATCGCATGACATATTCGCCATCCTGCTTCGCCGACAACGAGAGGAGACCCTCTTGGAGTGATGTACAGGGATAAATATCCTGGATGGCATTTCCGTCCAACTGGTAACGAGTCGAAACGTCTTTGACGAGCGAAGAGACGTGGACTCGGTCGTCCAAAAGAGAAAACGGTGCAAAACCCACAAAGGGACGTTGGGTTGATAGAGTCGCACAACTCGCCACATCGCAAAGCTTGGGATGCTGGAACATATCCGCTACTGTAACCAGAAGACCAAGTTTGTGAGCCTCTGCAGCCACTCTCATGCAGGCAATCGAGTCACCGCCAAGCTGGAAGAAGCTATCATCCAAGCCGATCATGGAAGGCTCCAGCTTCAGGACACGATACCAGATTTGGTGGATCAGGATCTCAGCCTCGGATGCTGGCTCTCGCCTTGCTCCTTGCCTCGCCCTGACTTGTAGCTCTGCAAGCTTCTGGACGGATATAGATGCTCCAATCTCACGGAGTCTTTTGCGATTCATCTTCCCAGTAGCTGTCATGGGAAACTCGCTCATTGAAATGAAAAAGGTAGGCACCATGTATCGTGGCAGAACATTGGCAAGCTTGGCTTCAATGTCGATGGGAACTGGTGATATGTCGACTTCCGAGGTGGCAGCGTTGTTTATAGACTGAAGGAATGCCACTAGGACTGAGCTTGTCTTGTCTGCTTGCGGCGTGATAACTTCAGCCACGACTTGTGACACACCAGGCAAGCATTCTTGCACACGGTACTCGACTTCCCCGAGCTCCACGCGCTGACCGCGTAGCTTTACCTGGACATCCTTGCGTCCAATAAAGGCCAGGCCCTCCCCGTCCCATTGAACGAGGTCACCGGTCTTGTATAGCCGTCCACGACGTCCGGGACGGTTACAGCTTCCTTTCACCAGCCAAGCAGGGTCTTCGATGAAGGCAGCTGCTGTTTTCACTGGGTCGTTCAAGTAGCCGTTACCGACAAGAGGACCTTCGAGGAGCAGTTCGCCAGCACAGCCAGGCGGCAGGAGAATATCGTGATTCTTGGGGTCGACGACCCAAGTCACCAAGCCCACGCTCTGTCCTATCCCTATTGCCTTCCGTGGCTCATCCACGCGATAGTTAATCGTCGAATTTGCGGTACATTCCGAAGGACCGTACGTATTCAACACGCGGGCCTTCCCCCACCAAGGCAGGACAGTTCGAATATGAACTGCTTCGCCACCAAAGATGATGCTTTCAACGTCAGGCATCCCTCCTGGGTTTAGGAGCTGGGCGACAGAAGGAGTCAGTTCAAGGAGGTTGGCACGGAAAGATACGATGCTGTCTTGTAGCCTGTTTCGTCTGTCCGAGTCCTTTGGAACACAGAAGCAACCACCAACGGTGAGAGTGATGAGTGCACTGCAGATGTGCGCGTCGAAGCTGTAAGAGGCAAAGTCGTAGACTCGAGACTCCGCGTTGTATCCGAGAGCTGCTGTCTGGTAGTGTATGGCCGTTGCAACGTTACGGTGAGTTACCATAACGCCCTTGGGTACTCCAGTACTACCGGATGTGAAGATCAGATATAAGACCGAGGACGGGTCACGCTTAGGCAAAGTCCGGTCGACTTGACTATCTTGATCCAAGAGGGCCTTGCAAAAGTCGGAGTCGACTGTGACAACAGTCCTGGTCAGCCGCGTGCATAGAGTCTGGTTCAACGACGACGAGACAATCATCTTTGCCTCGACCTGCTCAACGATGCTCTGAAGGCGCTGCTCAGGGAGCGATGAGTCGAGCAGGACAAAGCCAGCGCCCGCCTTGAGAACCGCAAGCATGGCGACCGTGGTCCACAGTGACTTTTCAAAGCACAGTGGCACAATCTTGCCAACCCCGGCGTCGACAAGGTGTCTCGCTGCAGCTGAGGAGAGCCGGTCCAACTCTCGGTAGGTTACTTCACCGTCCCAAGCAGAAACTGCAATCGCATCTGGACAGCTTCGAGCTTGTGCTTCAATTCCCTCGTGGACACACTTCTCAACAGGCTGTGGGACTGTGGCATTGCGCTCCCATATCTGGTTCAAGTCCTCTTGAGTGGCCACCGCGATACTGGCAATGGATGTCTTGTCATCGGCACGCTCAAACTGCTGCAATACCCACCCGAGGCGCTCCAGCAGCCTCTTAGCCATAAGGGGGCTGGTGACCCTAGGGTCAAAGCTAGCCTCGGCAGTAATGTTGGAATGGTCAAGGTGTAATTCAATCATCAGAGGGTAAGTGTTTGGGTTCTGTTGTTGGCGGAAATCTTTCCATTTGCCCAGCGAGTCATCCGAGGGAGTGTCTTCCTGTGGCTGCACAAGAAGGAGTGTTTGGAAGTCGCAGGCTTGTTGACAGTCAGAGGAGAACTTGGCAATGTTGTGCAGACCCGTCTGTTCGAATGGGATCATGTCGGTCGATTGCTGCTGGACTTGTTCCAAGAATGAAAACAAGTCCATCTTCTCGGTTCCCAGCTTAACGCGAACAGGGACCGTAGCAATTGTAGGTGCCGCCATGGCTGCCATCCTTTCCACCGGTGCATTCCTACCGGAGACAGTGACGCCAAAGACAACGTCCTCTGAGTTGGTGGCCCTGCTGACAATCAAAGCCCAGGCAGCTCGGATCATAGTAGAGGTTGTGATGTTCAGCGAGCATCGACGAGGTGCGGAGAATTGATGCTCAATCAGCTGGTGTGTCACCGATTGAGACTGTTCTTCTGACGAGAGAGGTGTCGGGAAAGGAACAGACTCGCACTCTGCCATGATTCGCTGCCAGTAGTTCGCGGCCTCGTGCTCGTCTTGGCTTTTGATGTATCTCAGAAAAGACTGAAACTGAGGCGGCTGCTCGACTGACATGCCATGATACACCTTGCTAACCCTGTCAACGATAAGAGGAAGCGACCAGCCGTCATACAGGGCATGGTGGACTGTCAAAACGAAATAGGTGTGTGCACTGGAATCTTGGTCCTTCACAAGCGCATAACGAGTCAGTGGCTGGCCAATCCCCATGGACTGCTGCTTATCCCTGGCGAGATAGTCTTCGAGAGAGGCTGCCATGATCCAGGTAATCTCCTCCTCCAAGACCACCTGCAATAGTCCGTGGTCGGCATGGTGAACCACCCGAGTACGCAAGATATCCATTGATCGTGCGACATGCTCCCATGCGCTGCGGAAACGTCCAATCGAGATGCTGGGCGAAACCTTAAGAGTGGCCTGCAAGATATACTCTCCTCCTCGTTGCTTTGAAGTCAATGACAAGAGTCCCTCCTGGAGGGGGGTGCATGGATATGCATCTGAAATGGAAGATGCAGTTAGTCGGTATTGGGAGGCGATGTCCTGGATAGTTGTCCTAGTGTTAATATGTTTGCCGCCCAGCAGTGAAAAGGGACAACATTTCTCCTCAGACTGGATCCCCAACTCGGAGCTGCTTGTCGCCACGCTGCGCAGCGTAGGTCGTTGGAAGATATCTGCAACGGTCACTTTGAGCCCTACCCTTCTGGCCTCCGTCACGACTTTCATGGCAGAGATAGAGTCGGCCCCGAGTCTGAAGAAGCTATCGTCAAGACCAATGGTGGCTGGATCGATGTGAAGCACCCGGGCCCAGATTCGCTGCATTTGTTGCTCAACTTTGGATGTAGGTTGCTGTTTCGGCCCATGTCCAGCTGTTCTTGCCTCGGCCAACTCCTGCGTAGAGAAGGATTTCCCTATATCTCGTAGTTTCTTTCTGTCCATCTTGCCTGAGGTGGTGATCGGCAGCTTGGACACGGAGAAGAAGATAGCAGGTATCATGTAGTCTGTGAGATGCTGAGCCAGTTTGGCCTCAATGTCGGCCCCAACATGGAAGACTTTCGTTTTGGTAGATTGCTTAGTCTCGGATTCCTTCTCAGCAGCAACTTGCAAGAATGCGGCAAGTGTAGGGCGCGGTTCACTGCCGTGCGGTAAGATGACCTCTGCTACCACTTGGGCGGCTTGAGGGATGTACTCTCGGACCCAATGCTCAACTTCCGAGAGCTCGACCCGCTGACCACGGATCTTGACCTGGGCATCTTTACGGCCAACGAATGAGAGGCTACCGTCTCTATGATAGCTCACGAGGTCGCCTGTTTTGTAGAGTCTCCCACGACGCCCAGCTCGGCCGGGAGCACCTTGGAGGAGCCACCTTGGGTTCTGGACAAATGCAGCGGCAGTCTTCTCCGGGTCGTTGAGGTAGTGACCAGAGCCAACTAGTGAACCTTCGAGGAGGAGCTCACCAACGCATCCGGGCGGGAGTAATAGGTTGTGGTTCGTCGCATCGACGACCCAGGTGGCCACGCCAAAACCCCTTCCCAGACGAAGAGCATGTTCGGGGCTCGATGGGTTGGGATTCATCAAGCTGACCGGCGTCGCTTCACTTGGGCCGTAGATTGTGAAGATCCGATCCCACCAAGGCTCAATGTCATTGATGCTGGCTGCTTCTCCGCCGAAGATCATCTGGACGTCAGGTAGATCGCTGGGTGATACAAGTTGAGCAACAGACGGAGTCAGGAAGACGACATTAGCCTTCAGCGAAGTAACACTAGTGGACAAGTTATTCTTCCGGTCTTCATCGCTGGGTAAACAGAGGCAACCTCCAGCAGCAATTATGGTGAAGACGTTCATAATTGACGCATCGAAACTGTAGGGTGAGAAGTCGTATAGTCTTGACTCGGTGGTGTAGCCGAAACCTTTCATCTGGTGATGGACGGCTGAAGCGGAGCTGCGGTGAGATACAACTGCCCCCTTTGGTGTTCCAGTTGTGCCAGAAGTGAACATAACGTAGATGATCGAGTCTAGGTTGGGGCTAGGAAGGGCTTGCACAGCTCCGTCGCCAAGTTGAGCCAGGAAACTTGGAGAAATGGTAACCACCCTCTGGCTGAACTCCATGCTCAGAGACTCGTAATCAGGTCCCGAGAGAATCAATGCTGGCTTGACCTGCTGAACAATCAATTCAAGACGCTGTTTTGGCAGCGTAGGATCCAGCAACACGAATGCCCCGCCAGACTTGACCACACTGAGCAATGCAACTGTTGCCCATAAAGACTTGCCGAAGCACAGGGGAATGATGGTATTTTGTGCAACACCGATTTTGACAAGATAACTCGCCAGTTTGGTAGTAAGCGTGTCGAGTTCGCCATACGATAATTCGCCGTCCCAAGCGCAAACAGCCGGCTTGTTGAGCTGAGTTCGTGCGACGTCCTGGAAGATGTCGGCGACAGTTCGTTCGCTCGCCTCCGGGAGTACGCCATTCCATGTCCAGATCTCTTCAAGATCTTCAGCATCGACCATTTGGACATCAGCCACCTCCATGTCGGGGTCGGCGTGGCTAAGTTGCTGGATGACGCAGTCAAGTCGAGAGAGGAGCTTTCTGACAACGTCCGGCTCCAATACACTAGAGTCGAAGCTGGCCCTGGAGACTATATCTTCAGATCCCAGCTGCAACTCAAGCATCAGCGCATACGAGTTGAATCGGTGAAGTTGCTTGTCATCGCGCCACTTTCCAAGAATATCTTCGGCATCGTTCTCTGGTTGAATGACCACCAGATTGCGGAACGTGCATGCTCTCTGGCAGTCGGATGATAGCTTGGCGATATGAGATAGTCCAGCCTGTTCGTAAGGAATCACCTCGGTGGCTTGCCGGTGCACTGTTTCTAGATATTCGCAAACTTTCTGGTCCTTGCTCAAGAGGCAGCGAACTGGAACCGTTGCGATAGTTGGTGCCACCATCTCATCGATTCCAGTAACAGGGGCCTTCCTACCGGATAGAGTAGCACCAAAGACAACATCTTCGGAGCCAGTCATGCAACCAACGACCAAGGCCCACGCAGCATGGATGAGGGTTGAGGTGGTGATATCCTTACATCTCTGACTTGAAAGGGAGATTCTGTGTTCCACGAGTGCATCTGCCACTGGGGGCTGCTTCAGAGAAGGCAAGCTGGGAGGGAAAGGCTTGCACTGGCAGCCGGCGAGCGTCTTTTTCCAGTAGTCTGCAGTTTCTTCACCATCTTGCTCCTGGATATACTGCATGAAGGCTTGGAACGGCGGCGAAGGGCGGAGTGGGCTCAGACCCTGATAGATTTGGTTGACGGCAGTCGTGACAAGATACTGAGACCATCCGTCGTAAAGGGCATGGTGTACAGTCCACACAAACGATTTGTAAGTACCAGAATGGTCTTTTATCAGGGCATAGCGCGTAAGTGGCTCTCCAAGATCCATCGATTGCCCATTATCCATCGCAATATATGCATTGAGATCGGTAGACTCGGCCCAGTTGATGTCTTCTTTGACAACGGTCTGAAAGAATTGCATGGTGTCGCGATGCTGAAGGATTCGTGTGCGTAAGATAGGCATCTTTTGAGCAACAGTCTCCCATGCATTGCGGAAGGCATCAATGTCAACGCTCGACGAAAGGTCCAGGATCGCTTGCATGATATACCCTCCTGACTGCTTATAGGATAGAGATATTAGACCCTCTTGAAGAGCCGTACACGGAAATATGTCTTCTATCAGTGACGGATCCAAGACAGGATCCAGAAGGAGGGCATCCATGTCGAAGTCAGAACTTAGGAGACTGAACGGGAGGATGTCCTCGGGGGCATCGACAGTGGAATGTAGCGCTTGCTCGGCTACCTTGCTCAGCTTAGAGTAGCGGAAGATGTCCACCACAGCCGATCCCAGGCCAGCCTTTCGAGCCTCGCTCACAGCCTTCATTGCCGAAACAGAGTCTCCTCCGAGTCGGAAAAAGCTGTCGTTTGTGCCGATTGTTGTAGCGTCGATATTGAGGACTTTGGCCCAAATCTCCTGCAGCTTCCGCTCTGCGTCTAAAGCACTCCCGGGTCCTTGGCCGTTAGCCAGCCGCTCCATGGCAATCTCTCGGAGTCTTCCCCTGTCTGCCTTTCCTGTAGCAGTCAGGGGAAGAACCGGGACGACAAGAAAGACAGCGGGTATCATGCGTCTGGGAATATACAGCGCAAGTTGGCTCGTCACCGACTCAGGGATAGGAAGAACGGCATCTGATTCTGCACCGTTGTTCTCGTTTTCGGCAGTATTGCTTGTATTTGCGTGCAAGAAAGCAACGAGCGTAGGAGTCGACCCGACCCGCTGCTGTACTACCTCAACCAGCACCCGTCCTGCCTCTGGCATGGAGTCACAGAGACGGCGTTCAATCTCTGTGACATAGACTCTCTTGCTTTGAAGGCTGGCTTGCTTATGATCCCTGCGACCCATAAATGCGAGGCTGCCGTCTTCGTTGTAGCGCACTAGATCACCCGTCTTGAAGAGCCTACCAGAACGACCTGGACGGCTCGATGAACCTGTGAGCAACCACGGAGGGTCCTCTACGAACTTATCTGTTGCGGTGTCTGAGCTTTCCAGGTAGCCTGGACTAATCGCCGGGCCCTCCAGAAGAAGCTCGCCAATGCATCCAGTTGGGAGCAGCAGCTCATGGTTGTCTGGATCCACCACCCAGGTTACCAGACCCACGCCCTTTCCGATACCCGAGGCTTCCTGAAGGTTTGATGCGTTTGGGTTGAGACAAGTGATTGCTGCGCACTCCCGTGTTGTGTATGCTGTGGCGAGCCGCACGTGGTCGCCCCAACGCTGAGTGTCGTTGACGTGCGCAGCTTCACCAAGAAGGATAAGCGACTTCATGGTCGGGATCTGAGACGGTGAAAGCAAAGCTGCCACGGAAGGGGTTGCCATCAAATGCGTGATCCTTAGCGAGGCGATACTTGAGGCCAAGTCCGACTGCAGACCCTCTTGGCTTGGAACACATAAACAACCTCCTGCAGCAAGAGTCGCAAAGGTAGCGTATACCGATACGTCAGAATGGTAAGACGCAGAGTCGCAGAGCCTAGTATCAGCAGTCAGGCGGAGATGCTTGAGCTGGGTTGACAGGGCCGATGCGATGTTTCCGTAAGTGACAATCGCCCCTTTGGAAGCCTCGGTGGTATCAGATGCGAAGGAGATGTATGCAGTACAAGAAGGGTCGGCCTTGCAGAGGGATTTCTTTGACCAGTTGTCCATGTTCAACGTTTCAAATAAATCCGAACTCACGGTGAGCACCTCTGTCGCCAGTCGAGAGCAGAGGCATTGGTTTGCAAGTGATGATAGCACGAGTCTCGTGTCAAGTCGATGAACCATGTCTCGGAGGTCCTTCTCAGGAAGAGAAGAGTCCAGCAAAACAAAGCCAGCACCCGTCTTCCATACGCTCAGCATGGAGATTGCCGTCCAGATTGACTTCTCAAAGCATAGCGACAAGATGACCCCAGGGCCGATCCCTCGGCTGATGAGATGGCCTGCCAGCTTGGTGGAGAGCTGATCCATCTCGCGGTATGTGAGCTTGCCATCCCAGGCCAATAGTGCCAGAGCCCCTGGCTGGTCCTGCGCCCATTCTTGGACCATCTCCAAGACACTCTGTTTCGCAGGTTGAGGAACTGTCTTGTTCCAGCCCCAGATCTCTTCAAGATCATGTTCGGTGAGCGTGGTAATGGCCCCGACTTTCAGCTCAGGGTCGGCTTCGTCAAACTGGCGCACAACAGATTCAACACGCTGGAGTAGCTTCTTGACCAAGAGGTCACTCAATACCCTCCCGTCAAATCTAGCTTTGACAACGGTTCGGGTCTCGCCAGGCTGGATGTCAAGGACCAGAGCATACGGGTTGTCCGATGGCAGATCCCAGGGCTGCTTAGTGTCCGCAGCAGACTCATAAGTCTGCCGCACAATGGTGTTGAACATGCATGCTCTATGAGCGTCGGGAGATGATCTTGCGATGTCGTACAGGGAACTCTTTGCAAACGGCATAATGTCTACCCATTGCTGCTGGATCGCTCTCAGGTAGTCCTCGACATTCTGATCTTGAGCTAATCGGACGCGAAACGGGACAGCGGCAAAGCCTCCATCCGACTTGTCTCCGCCAATGTTGACTCCAAAGCAAACATCATCCGAGGTCGTCAGTTGGCCTACAACAATGGCCCACGCGGCTCGAAACACGGCCGATGCCGTATTGTCACGAGATGGTCCTGAGAGGCATGATATCTCAAACACGACGGCCTTGTCCATGATTGGCTCCATGATAGAGGCGTTGGGGGCGGGGAAAGGAACAGACTCGCAGTCAGCAAGCGCCTTTCGCCAAAAAGCGACCATCTTCTGCTGAGTCGGGGTGATCTCAACAGATTGGACAGACGCCGAAGCCGTTTCCGTTGGAGTGTATTGGTATGAGCTACCACCGCTTGAATCATCCATGCCAGCCGTAAGCGCGTCACTCCCGCGTCTGGAGGGATCGTCCTCCATGGGGTGGTTGGTTGGTAGATACATGGATGCATCTTTGGCGAGAATGCTGCCGGTCGAGTTGTTACTTTCGTCACTCGCCATTGTGGGAGGGAATATAAAAGTGTTGCGAGATTGTTTAAATGATTATAGGATTCGACAATGCGTCGAAAGCAAAACAGATAGACCTCTTGAAAGGTTAGCTACGTACTTGGTGTCTCTCGGATGATAGAGAGGTTTACCTGATAGTCTGGTTGTCAGATTCCAAAAGAACCGAGAACCATGTAACCGGATACTCTGTGGGAGATATGAGGGCTAGGAGTCACTCTGTTGGTTGATGCGTGAGTCCGTGGCGGATGGGCAGGGTTCATTTCTTAAGTCGATAAAGCCCTAAGGAGTTTCTGTCCCAGCATCCCTGCCAGCATCTGCCGCGTGTGACCCAACATTCGACAAAGATGTTCGCTCATCGATGTGTGAGTGGACCTACAGGACGATAGAATACCAGTTCATGGCAATGGAGCTCGTCCAGGTATGCAGTGGCGGCGGCTGAAACCTAACAAACTGCAGGAATATTCTTTTTGGGCCTCACTCTTTCCTCAAGAGGAATATATAAGCGAATTTGTCTTTTCATCTCCTTTTTTGTTGTTGAATCTCTTCTCGGAGTGTCACAATAGTAGGATAATACGGCATACAAGAAAAAGAGTTTTTTTTAATCCGTGACTTCTACTCAATCATCTCGATCAGATTATCTTCGCCAGTGAGTAACTCAAAACTTGTAATTCAGGTGTGCTCTTAGGGTAATGTTCATGTTTGGAGCACGCTGTCGTGATGATAGGCGTCTAATCAGCAGCGTCAGTCTCTTCCGTTGGAGTTATTAATAGCACAAGTATGCACTTGTAAAGTCTCAGCTCGGGAGTCCATCTATAGGCCATTAACCCATATTAACCGATGCTACTTCGTCAAATGTCCTCGTGGACGGAATATAGTAATCCTATTGGACGAGTGGTGCATACGGACCGTGTCCGTGAGCATCGAGATGTGATGAAAAGCAATACCGTCTTGCAACGGATCATACTCCCCCTTGCGCCGACTTGACCGCCGCGTTTGTTCCGACGGATATCAACGTTCCGAAGCCTTTTGGGCCCTCCCGTGGAACGCGGTTTGTTGTGGCTTGTCTCTAACTTTACAGATTGGCAACCATCTCCGAGCCTCAGCTGACTCATGTCACATACCTGCCCCAATCTTCTTTCTATATCCCTAGTAAGTATTTGAGACTTGTTGGGTCAGTTCTAATCTAGTTAGTACTGGCACTATAATTGCAGCTCTGTATATTCGTAAAGCCTTGCAAGTTGCAGTATCACTTGAGCAAGTAGAATTACAACACCATGATTCTTGCAAGCTCCCTAACATGCGGTACTTGATGCTGTGAGAGATGTGAATGCATGTCTGGGAAGTCATGTCGCAATGCCGATAATCTCCGCATCATCGTGCTCCGTGGAATGAGACCAGCGGTTACTTTTACTGTGAGCATGTTGCCGGAGATTTATTCTCGACGGCAATATGAATCAGTGTCTCATTCGATGTGGTTACCGCAACGTTGTTCGTTGAATCGGCTTCTGCTAGCTCAGCCAACCACATGGGAGTATTAGCCCACTGATCGGCGGTTGAGCGCCAGGTTCTTCTTAGTCAAGCGGCCCGTTCCGGAACTACTGGCATCCTGGCGTCTGAGTTTTAACTGGCAGATCCCGCTATCATCACGTCACAGCCTAGGGTAGGCACTTGCGTCTCATCACTGGATGAGACTTTGGACTCATTCGCCATTTCCCGGACTGGGGACTGGATTGTCCAGAATCTCTGCTTCACTTGATCGTGGAATGGACTCCACCCCCGGCCTAGATGCTTAATTACTGGGCATGAAGCCAGCCCCGCAAGAAAAGCTATCACATGCCCCGTGGAACACCTCCCTTTGAGCTTGCTGCAGGCTTCAGCTGAAGTCCCCTGCCACTTTATTGGTATGGAAGCCGTGTCCTGCCGCATTTGAGACAACTCCAACCTATGGCGGCTTGACCGCCCAGCGTCCCTTCAAGACATGTGTTGCCTGGAGTCAGAAAGTTCTGGACCTTTGCTCCTGTTCCCCGAGAAAGTTGGTAAAAGGGCGAGAAGTATCGCCACCCTTCCCTGAACGGCCAGCGTTATCCTTCCCCCCCATTCTGTCGTGCTTCCCGCTCTCTTTTACATATTTCTCAGCCACAAACTGGATAATGACGGCCGAATCGAGCACCGGAGCTATTCAGCTCGAGCAGTTGACGGGCACTTCTTGCGACCCAGAACACAACGAGTCCCATCAAGGTCATCCAAAACGGCCATCAACTGCTAATCCCAGCCCAGAGAAAGCTGATTCAAAAGCTGCCCCTGCTAATGGCTCTGTTGAAAATCCTTATGGGCATCTTTCCGATGATGAGGCTGCCATCATCAAACGGCAGATTGATACCCCAGACGTCGCCGTAGGGGTATTGGCGCTGTACCGCTTTGCGTCAACGGTTGATTTGTACATAATACTGGTCTCATGCATCATGTCTATCGTTAGTGGTGTCACTATACCGCTGATGGTTCTGCTCTTTGGGGACTTGCAGTCCACAATGCAAGACTATTTTCACCATGTTGACGCCGATGACTTCAACCACCAACTTAATAAAGTCGTCCTGTACTTGGTCTATCTCGCAATAGGTGGTTTTGTGGCCAACTACACTTATACCGTTGGCTTCATTTGTACGTCTTCCACAGCCGAGTATCCCCCTCATCTTGTTGATGCTGCTTAATATAGATACCGGAGAACACGTCAGTGCCAAGATCAGAGAAGCCTATCTCGAGCGCTGTCTACGGCAAAACATTGCCTTCTTTGACCAGTTGGGCGCTGGTGAGATAATCTCGAGGATCACAGCGGATACCAACTTGATTCAAGAGGGAATCTCGCAGAAGGTCGGCTTGACCCTGGCTGGAGTATCTACCTTTATCGCCGCATTCGTGATTGGATTCATCACTTATTGGAAACTGACACTGATTCTCCTTTCCGTCCTGGCTGTGGTCGTATTGGACATGGTTTTGGGTTCCATATTCATGTTAAAATACGGCAAACAATCAATCGCTGCCTACGCCCCTGGAGCAAGTCTGGTTGAAGAGGTTTTGAGCTCGATTCGAAACACCATCGCATTCGGAACGCAGGAGAGATTGGCCCAAAAGTTCGAGTCGCACCTGAAAAACGTCGAGTTTTTCGGGTTCCGAGCTCAGGTCACCATGGGTCTCATGATGGCTGGCTTGGCTGCAATCGGGAACCTGGGATATGCACTGGCTTTCTGGGTGGGTGGCCAGTATGTCGTCTATGAAGGACTGCCATTCTCCAAGGTCCTTGTAACCGTTATGGTCATCTTTTTAGGGTCTTTCAGTCTTGGCAACGTGGCCTCGAATGCGCAAGCATTTGCGGCGGGTCTTGCGGCGGCTCGAAAGATATACTGCACTATCGATCGTCTATCACCTCTAGACCCGCTCGACGAGTCTGGTGAGAGGCCAACGGGCATCCAAGGATCAGTGCAGCTTAAGAATATCAAGCACATCTACCCGTCAAGGCCAGAGGTGGTTGTGCTAGACGACATCTGCCTTGAAATCCCGGCCCGAAAGACGACGGCCATAGTGGGTGCATCAGGTTCCGGGAAAAGCACAATCGTCGGGCTCATAGAGAGGTTCTACGAACCTATCGGAGGCCTTGTATGCCTTGACGGACATGATATCAGGACTCTCAATTTGCGATGGCTGCGTCGACAGGTTTCCCTGGTCAGCCAGGAGCCTACCTTGTTCAGCACCTCGATATTTGAGAACATCAAGCATGGGCTTACTGGCACGGAGTACGAGTCTCAGAGTGAGGAGGATCAGCGAGCACGGGTTATAGAGGCTGCAAAGAAGGCCAACGCCCATGATTTCATCAGTGGTCTTCCTGAGGGTTACGAAACTGAAGTTGGAACTCGTGGCGCTTCCCTGTCCGGTGGACAAAAGCAGCGCATCGCCATCGCAAGAGCCATCATTTCGGAGCCAAAAGGTACGTCGATTTTAGCCAACCCACCCCTGTAACAAGGGAGAGTCGCTGATGTTAGGCCTCCAAGTCTTGCTGCTAGACGAAGCCACATCGGCCCTTGACACCAAGTCGGAGGGAGTAGTACAGGAGGCTTTGGAAGCAGCTTCTAAAGGACGAACGACGGTTGTGATTGCTCACAGATTATCTACGATCAAGAATGCCGACAACATCGTCGTCATGTCACGGGGGCGGATTGTCGAGCAAGGAGCCCACGACGAGCTTCTTGAGAAGCGCGGCACGTACCATGACCTGGTCGCCGCCCAAAGTACTGCTCACCAAGCCGATGAAGCCACAAACGAGAAGGATTTGAGTCTTGGCAACGATGTTGACTCAACTCGGACGCTATCTCCCCAGGCTTTCTCGAAACATGATGATAGCCAGACGGTCGATGGACTGTTGCCATCTATGGATCGACGTTCCGATGATATCGGCATTCAATATGGCGAGTACGCCGGAGAGAGAAAGTACTCTCTGTGGGATATGATCGGTCTAATTGCATCATTCAACAAAGAGGAAACGCTTCTCTTGGCAATCGGTCTCTTCTGTTCGATAATCTGTGGTGGCGCCACCCCAGTCCAAGCCGTGCTGCTCGCAAAGTCTATCAGCACATTATCGACTCGTCTCGAGCCCGGGAATCTGCATGAAGTCAAGAGACAATCAGACTTCTGGGCGGCAATGTATCTCATGTTGGCTGGTGTTATGCTCATCGCACACGGCGCCCATGGCGTTCTCTTCGGCAAATGTTCTGAGCGCCTGGTGTACCGCGCGCGGTCCTCCGTCTTTAGAAGCATTCTCCGCCAGGACATTTGCTTCTTTGATGAGAAGAAGAACACCCCTGGAGGACTGACGTCGTTTCTGTCCACCAAGACAACAGAGGTGGCTGGGCTTAGCGGAGTTACTTTGGGGAGCCTGCTCATGTCCGGGACAAACTTGGTTGCTGGCTTGGCTGTTGGCATTGCTATCGGCTGGAAGCTTGGTCTTGTTTGTGCCTCAACGGTTCCCCTTCTCATTGCATGTGGCTACTTCCGCGTTTGGGTCCTGGCTCATTTTGAGCGTCGATCGAGGAGTGTGTATGCCGAATCGGCAAGCTATGCATCTGAAGCTGTCTCGGCCATACACACCGTCGCCTCTTTGACTCGCGAGGACGAGATCCTACGTCGCTATCGCGAGTCGTTGGAGGAACAGCAACGATCAAGCCTACGGTCTGTACTCAAGTCGAGCCTTTTATTTGCCCTGTCGGAATCACTGATTCTCCTTATCCTGGCGCTCTGTTTCTGGTACGGCGGCACCTTGATCGTTCAGGGAGAGTATTCCATGTTCCAGTTTTTTGTCTGCTTCGCGTCGGTTGTCTTTAGCGCTCAGGCAGCTGGTGCCTTTTTCTCTCACGCGGCCAACATGAGCAAAGCTTATACAGCTGCGCAGGAGCTCAAGGCCTTGTTTGAGAGGAAACCAACGATTGATACTTGGTCTCGGGAAGGCGATCCTGTTAACGGCTGTAATGGTCGTGTCGAGTTCCGTGGAGTACACTTTCAATATCCAACTCGACCTGACCACGCAGTACTTTCTGGGATTGACATTGATATTCATCCAGGCCAATACGTGGCACTTGTTGGCTCATCAGGCTGTGGCAAAAGCACCAGCATCTCGCTCATTGAGAGGTTTTATGAACCAACAAAGGGCGGAATCTTTATTGACGGCAGAGACATCAGCACCCTCAACATCAATCAGTACCGGACCTTGATTGCTCTCGTGAGCCAGGAGCCCACTCTATACCAAGGCACCATCAGGGAAAATGTTCTCCTAGGAACACCGGACGATGAGAGCATATCGGAAGACCGTGTCGTGCGCGCTTGCCAGGACGCCAATATTCATAACTTCATCACATCTCTGCCCGACGGCTTTGGTACCGTCGTCGGCAGCAAGGGCGTTCTCCTCTCAGGTGGGCAGAAACAGCGTATTGCCATTGCCCGTGCGCTTATCCGCGACCCCAGAATCTTGTTGCTGGATGAGGCTACGTCTGCGCTTGACTCGGAGTCTGAAGCGGTGGTCCAGGTAGCTCTTGACGAGGCGGCAAAGGGCCGCACTACTATTGCTGTTGCCCATCGACTCAGCACGATCAGAAAAGCTGATGTTATCTACGTTTTGGATCAAGGTCGGATAGTTGAACAGGGAACATATGCCGAGTTAGTACGGAAGAATGGTCACTTTGCCGAGCTGGTCAATTTGCAGAAGCTCGATGGTAACGAGTAGCGAATTCATCAACTCGGGGATAAGCATATTTGCGGCAGAGTGCCAGTGGTAGAGTGCCAGCTATGTTTTGAATTTATTGTGATTGTCTAAAATAAGGGGGAAATTAATGTGTTGAATAGAGTAGATCCGCAGGTACACAAGGCTCAGCTCATCCATCATCTGTCAAGGCGTGTTTTCTATTTCGCAACGATTTAACAATGTCACACTGTCAAGTCTCCTCCTGACTTAACACAATACTATCAGGCCATGAGAACTAGCTGGATCCTGCATCAGCAGGTTCAAGCCCCACAGAGCGGACGGTGCGAAGGTAGTCAAGCTCCTCATCCCGTGCTTCACAGCAACAGGACGCCGCATCGAGTGGAACGTGGGAGACCTGCTCGTCAGGTTTTTGCCTAGAGGAGCATGAATCTTACAGGGTGAAGGATCGTGAACTCAGTGACTTCAACCCATCACCGCCGTCTCTAAAAGTCCTGCTCGAGCAGGTCCAGCGGTTCAGTGACGGACAGGGCATCTTACCCAAATCCGCCCGGCGCCGTTTCTCAAAGCTTGATAACTGGGACATGGAGTGGGCCGAGAACAACAGCCACTACTCGAAGGAACGACAGGCTCTTGGGGAAATTGCCTCCCCGGCGATGTACGCGAGGTTGCTTCCAAAGCTGATGAATACAGCAGCATATATTTCAGCGGGCCGCCTTCAAGCCCCCCCTGGAATCTTGCAGTTAGCAGCCAAGTTCTTGACTTGGCCCTCGAACGGAGGGATGGCTATCCTTGCCTTGTGGAGCCTCTGTGGATGTGAGATCTATTCATGCTTCAATGATATTGTTACACATCAGACTGATTTGTGACATCCAGTTTCGAGGCATCTATCGATCCCGAATATGAAAAATTCGGGTCTCGCGACAGTAATAAGACTGGCCTTTGTAACTACCTGATCTCACTACCGATCCGTCTTATGACGAGACCTTATCAGACATTGATCGCCCGAGAAACAAGCCTGCGCATACACTCACCCGTCACACGGCTTTTGGGTCCCTTGACGATAACCCACTCGTCCTGTGCATCCACACTGCGGGGAAATTACTGGACCCTGGGACATGGGATGCTTCACGGTGGGCGTTTCTACGAGACCTGCTGAAGCAATGCACAGCCAAGACCCGCGCAACAGAACACCAAGACACTGTCAAACCATATATGCATAGTCTTCCTGAATTCCTCCCAGCAATAGTGGTTGAGGAGAAAGACTGGAATTTCGTGGTTACTATATACCAAAAAAAAAAAAGACCACTAACTGACAAAAGATCCTGATGGGGACTACGTCGAGCACATAGGGTATCTACTAGGTTATTGCCTGCCTACAACTCATTCCACAATGAGTAACATATATCTTTTGTCAGTGAATAAGAGATCTTCTTCGCAACCAACAAAACTAGTGCTACTATTGCATTGACTTCTCCACGGCTGCCTACGAGTTCGATATGGGATTTAAAGGCCCGCTATCCAGCCTCCAAGGCTCAACGCTAAGGTTGGTTAACTAAGGGTATTTCTATCACCTTTATAGTGGTGCCTGAGGCGTTAAGGCTCCACTGCTACACCTGACTGCTTCTCAGCCCGCCTCAGTACTCCTCGCTTGCACACATAACATCTCAGAGCAACAGGCTTCGACGACATTGAATATGCCACTATAACCTGGCTTTCGCGATTCTATGAATCTTATGAATGCCATCTCTCATTCACCAAAAGCTATCAATCCGTCGTCTAGCATGGTAGCTCTCCCAGGAGGCAACGGTCATGTTGGCCTTGGACCGCATTGCGGCATCTGTGGCAGTTCAATGAAAGTCGCTGAACGATTCGTCCTGCGTAAGTCCACAATACAGTCACTAGCTTAATGGTCCAAAGCTCCGATTCTAACCCGGCAATACCTTCAAGTCCTCGGCAACGTCGACTCGATCGCCTTTTCCCAACGCCTTGGTCCATACATGTTCCCTGATTACGGTCATCGAATTAGAGACAAGAGTGGCGTATCCCTATGTCGAAAGCCGGACTGTAGCCTCTGTGTCGTCTCACCTGAGGCCTCGATCGCGCATTCAGATTGCTTTGAATTCATCGCACAACGCTGTAATATCGACTACTTATGGGTCGCTGCTACCTGGCGAGCTCCATGGCGTCAAGCCCCCCACTTTCGACTTGAAGAAGCAGTTGTCGAACCGGACTGGTCATTGTTCGGCGATCTTGGCATCTCGAGCATGAGGTTACTTCCTCTAGAGATAATTGGAATGGTTCACAAGTATTCGGCGACGAGTATAATTTGGCGGTTTGACGCTGCTTCCAAGCTAATTCGACGGGGACCAATCACCTCATCAGACCAAATCTTGTCGGTTCCACTGCGCGCCGTCTCGGCCTGGAAACGCGGTGGTCAGCCTGTAATCACAGAGTGGGCCAATGAGCTACCAGTCATTCGTTTGACTATTGACTCGTGGGGTATCCAAGAAGTCGAAAGACTAGCTGGGAATCCACAGTTCAGGAGACGGCGGACTAATGGCCTTGTATTTGTTATACTAGACCAGACATGGTGTGGAAGCATTAATGCCCACTTCAAGGTAAAGAGCCCATTCTTTTCAGACGGAATAAAACAAACTCGAGAGAACTGCAGACTCACTTTGCACCTTAGTTTGGATTCTCGCGTTTGAAATTGCCCAAAACATGCCAAGGACTCCAGACTTGGGACACACCAAATCCGCCCGACCTCCAGCGATGCCGGTTTCACCCAGCCAACGTTAGCTGCTCCACGCAGTTTAGGACCATCGATCTGTACCAAACAAACGGCATCACTTTCTTCTTCTGCTATGGCGAGATCTACGCCGTGCATGCTCATACAACGGCAGCTCCTTGCGCCCAGTCAACCTACCAACGCCTGTCTCGCCGACGTCAACAGTCGGTTACTTGGGTCTATGTCCCGCTTTCACAAGAGGACTCCATTGCTGCACTAGGTGCTCGAATATCACTGTCTGAGGGTACTTTCTTCGGCAGTACCTGCTTGCTTGTGAGTTTAGTCTGACGAGAGATGTCCCACACCAAACAAAGTCTGATCAGCTCAGTTCCGTATGAAACTAGGCGGTGACGTGACGGTTGGCCTTACTCCTTCCAAGCAAGCAAAGGAATTGCTACTAAGTAAGTCACCAATGACAATTATATATAACATAGTCGAATTGCAACCCGTTTCCGTCATCGGCGCCTATCCTACCGGAGAGGAAGCTAACTCACCGACGACTGCGTTTCGTCACCCACTCATTGACGATCCTCCGTTCCCAAACGCTGGGTTCTCACTGGCCCCCCTGGAAAGCGTCAACCGTATCAGCATTTTCAATAACAAACTCACTGGGCTATGCATGGGTATCGTGCTGCACTACCAGAACGGAGCGCAACGGTCACTTGGGCAATGCCGAGTAGGCATCGATGCCGTTCAAGATTTCGCAAAACCGGTTCATATTTGCTTCCATCGCCAGACTTATACTCGATCTGGAACTTCAGGTCAGGTACATGCAACCATGGTGAGGGGCACTAGCAGACGGGAGCATGATCACGAGGAACAGGGTTGGACCTGTTTTGAGATGCATGGCGAGCTGGAGTTTTGGTTCTCCTGTGAAGAAACCATGGTGACGGTAATTGTGGACTAACGTCAATGAAATAGAACTGGTTTTCGACAGGTCGTGCGACAACTTTCGCATCATCAGCATTCATTTGCCGGCTATATCTGTAACCACGAAGCTCGCCCTCTCTCTCGGCCACACGTGCAATTAGGTATTCAGCCGCAATAGGTTAACAAAGAGGATAATCTTTCGTGTCTGTCTTTTAGTTCTCCAGCCTTTTCGCAACTTAATCCAGAAACTTCTCACTCAGACGTCACTCTACTAGCTAAAGGGTTATTAGTATTACAATAC
>JAAVUK010000029.1:0-46501 GCA_014899095.1 Fusarium buxicola | reverse complement strand
CTATTACCGACTATTATAAATTCTCAATGCCCATATTCAATGGGACCGAGAGAGTTTAACCATAGTGCGGAGTAATCAACAGCCTGGCTCCCAATGATTTGTCCCCATGGTGATAATATCTCTCATCCAACTTTGATGTTGCCAAGACCAGAAGTTCAACATTGCATGGGTCCGCGTTCTGGGCTGACAGTAGAAATCCAACCGAGACTGGCCAAAGCGGCTTGATTTTCCCCCCGATGCCGACCTCTTTTCATTATTTCCAGCATAGCCACCATCGCATCGCGGCTTGCGTCGCTGATATCCCGGGGATGCCCCTGTTCCATACGACGCCAACTGTCGTCGCATTCTTACAGACCGTCTAGCGCATCCTTTATTTCACTCGGTGTATCCGTACGTTTAACGCTACGCAGTGCGGCATCCCATCATCCCCACGTGCAGATCTGTGCTGAGCCTCTTCCCTCCCGTTGATCTCTCGCTTCTCTGCTGCCAGGCGGATGCAACGCCTCTTCCTGCCATGTCCTTAATACCATCCGAGAGAATCATCGACGGTTTGCCAGCTGGCCTTGACCTTCTCGTCTACACTGCCATTTGACACTGCCTCGATCAACTTCGCTTTCTCCTCCTCGCCAAGGTCAAGGCCTTCAAAGTGTCCCTTGTACTCCTGAACCCGTGACTGTAGCTTCAACAAAAGCTTGCGCAGCGCTTCGCTTCGCTCGTTGTTTTGCTCCACAACGTCACGTATCGCTTCAAGCCTCTTCGTGGCATTGTCAAGAGTCCAGCGCATGTCCCTCAAGGCGTCCCATGCCGATTTCAAGTATTGCAAATAAATCTTGGGAAAGACCCCTTTCCAAAACTCTAAATCGTTACCTTTCTGGTTGAAGTTCCAATGCATGACAAAATCTTCGGCCCCGTATACTGACCACTTGCGTATGCCTACTTGCATGTCGAGAAGCAGCATCGTAGTAGCTTCAGCCATGTCCGAGTAGGCTTTATCTGAAGGTTTCGTTGTCGGGGATGGCTTGTTCACCCAAGCCTCCATCTCCTTTCCGAGTCTCGCGTCGACGTAGCTTCTCAAATCTGAAAGCTCCTTGATCGCCCGGCCAATTTGGTTGTCGATAAACGTGTTCTTTGCTGCGCTGTCGGCCTGACCAAAGGCCAGCCCGATCCGACCCTGATACTCGTCCCAGAAACGTGACAGGTCTCGTGATTGTAATCCCTTGATACTGCGTGATTGAAGGTATGCCAAGTACTTCAGATCATCCTGAGTCTTGAATACAGGTCGCCCGTCTTCTCCAGCCCAACTATATCTCAACGCGGCACAAAGGTCAGACAACGATCCTTGCCCTCCCGGAGCCCTTATTTTGGGACTGTATTCACCAGCTCTCCATCCCTCGGTGATGCTGTCAAGTTTCTGAGCGATAGTTTGTTGCAGCTCTGCACTTCCCTTGACAAGTGATGCTAGGTCAGAAGGTGCTGAGATAACCTCAGTGAACTGCTGTACCTCTGCTTCAAGGTCCTTCTGCGCGACGGGCTCGTGAGGAGCAGGATCTCGCGGCTTCCTCGAGATTGATAGAACTCTCGTGGGATCATATTGGGGGGTTGAATCTCCCGCGGGGTCTTCGGCGGATATGTTCCTCGGGGGGTCATAGTTGATGTCGCGTTTAAAGTACTGAACAACCGAGCGAGCATTGTTGTAAACATTCTTCCACTCAATGTCGAGAACATCCGCAACAGCCTCGGCCCGGAGGTTGAGGTCCGAATTATACTCGCTACACATTGCCGCAAATTGCCGTGACAAGTGTGACAGGAACGATTCAAGCTTGTCGAGCGTCGCTAACCAAAGCGATGTTTGCTCCATGAGTGAAGCGCCAACGGAGGAGAGCCTTTTCAAATCAGCAAGACTGTCTCCTTGCGCTCTACTCGTCTCGTCCTTGACGCGCTCGGAGCATTTCTGGGCCACCTCTAGAAGCCTCTTGACGAGATCTCTTACAAACTCAAACTGCCTTCCCTGGACATTTTGCAAGCAGTCTCCGGCACGAGCTTCAGAAGACGGTGCATCCTTGGCGTCGGCCCAATCATTCACGAGTTCCGGAAGACGACGAATGTCCATTATGATATAGCCGAGATGCGTCTGGCAGGCATTGAAGTGTTTTCGTGGATCCGTCCACTTGTCCTCGAACTTGTCTAGGAACGTGGTGGTTTTCTGGTAATGCCACAACGCAGTGCTTGCCCGAACCATATCCAGGTCAAACCAGAACCCGTTGCGAAGCTCACTGTCTTGGCTGACCTGATGGCCCAATTAGAACATGGGTGTCTCAAGTATACCTTGGACGCAGGTAGCTTACATTGCTAGTCTGCTGGCTGGTGGTCATGTTGACTCTTGGTACAAGATATATGGCCTCTGGCAAGAAAAGATGAGGAACAGGTAGCCTGTCACTAAGCAGGCAGAATGCAGTACGGGACGCTCGAGAAGAAAAAGAAGACCCGAGACCCTCCTTCTCTTTTGTATTGTTTTGATAGAAGCCCAGCCCCCATTAGCCGGGTTATGGTGAGCTGGGTGCCTCTTATCCGCCCCGGTGAAGCCCAATCAACGACTGGCGTCCTGCACAGAAGTCCAATCAATAATTCCCCAACCGGCTTAGGACATCCAGACTTCTCCCAAGCAAGGGCTCGGGAACGCGACTATCGAGTTCTAGATCATGGCTCTGGACCCTACAATATTCAACAGGTTAGTGTCCAACTATTGTCCAGCTGAACGCCTAGCAATGTCTCACCAGCTGAGCTGAGCTGCGCCGCGCCGCATCGGGCCATCCCGCGTCCAGTTGTCAGAAATCAGTTCTTGATGCATTGACTATCGAAACGCCAATGAACGAAGGTGGCCCTGGCAGGCACTTCTATCCAGCCAATGCCGTGCTATCGATTGATAAGTATTCCTTCAGCTTATTCTGTATATACGACTCACTCCACCAGAAATCCGCCGCCCATATCATCATCATCCATATCAAATTCCTCAGTAACATCGCTCGGCGCCTCTTCAATCTCCTGGTCCAACTGCGCTTCTTTCGTCGCCTTCTCGTCTGCTGCTCTCCTTTCATCGGCATCCACTCCACTCCAAATCTGCTCCCTGATACGTAAACCCATCAAGAACTTCCTCCACGCCCTTAGGGCACGCAGCCTCTTCCTCTGGTCCTCTACTTCCTGCTCAAGGTCGCCCAGTCCTTCAATGATCGCTCGCACCCCTTCTTCGTACTCCTTTGCGATTACAGCACCGTTTAGCACGGCAGTTCCATGCCGTCCCTTGAACTGAAATCCCGTGAGCGCAGGGGCATAGTCAACTCCGGCTAGGAATGCTGCTCGAGTTGCGTGCTCGTGGATAATGTGAGCGCCCCCGGGGGGGACCATGCTGGGCACGTAGACGTCGATATTGGCAAACTTGTTCTTGGGTACCCGGCCGTTGCGCACTGGCGGCGGCACGTAGAGTTCCGTCTGATCCTCCGTGTAAATCGGCGTTCCAGCATCTCCCTGCGCATCGTCTTCCTCCTCGTCATCCAAGGTGCCCTTTGGTCGAGCTTTCTTCGGCAGCCACTTGACCGGTATCTCAAAAGGCTTGACCTCCCGGCCAAGGCGATACCATTTATCTGCACTTCTTGCTATTCGAACATCTTTTCGGCGGTAGATCCTTTCGAGAGGACCGCGGCTGCCTGCGCCGACGGTCCCAGATGGTGTGGCCCCTGGGACCAATACCTCGTGACGTCGAAAATGTCGCTCCAGCGCGTAGATTGGGTGGTTCTTGAAGTCTTGTACATTCCGCGGCATCGGCTCCCTAGCCTCGATACCTGCGAGTTCGTTATCCTCGATTTGGTCGAGATCCGTAGGCCGCTGTCGGCGATAGAGCTTCATGATTTGCCTCCACCAATCCTCACCACCCTCGGAAGCAGTCTCAACTCTTGATCGTCGTGTTTTTGCAGTGTATGCTTTTGCATATCTCTTCGTCACATCTCTCGCAGTTCCATCTGCTTCAAACGCGACTACATACGACAGGAAGTTCTCCTTGTCCGTGATGGGGGGTTCTAAAGCTTTGGGCTTCCAAAACGTGTGTGTAACCACTGCATCTACTGGCTGCCACTTCTGGTGACCGACGTCAAGAACCTCGACCCAGTACACCGGATACGATGACTCTTTTATACGTTTGCGTGTCTCAAATGTCGGCTGCGGCTTGGGTGGTGAGACTGTAGGCGTAAAGTTGTACGCGGTTGCGTTTGGATGGCCGAGTCTTCGACGCGCCGAAGAGCCCCCAGAAGGTGAGCCATATCCAGCATTGGCCATTTCTTGGTACTTGGCCATCGCAGCCCGTACTTGTTCGTTCTTCTCGGCTTTTGTCAAAGTCTTTTTCGGCTTTTGCTGCTGCTTTGATTTTGGGAGTGTCGGTGCTCCAGACGTACAAGCAAGAGGTTGTAGCGAGCATACCAGTCGTGCTCGCACTCCTACACTTCGCAGAAGCGCACAATACAACTGCGCGCCGACATCTCGAGATCCTTGCAACTTCTTTCCTGCCTCGCGAAAGTCTTGGCGATCCAGGCACGACTCCATATCACTTGCAGGCTCATACTGTGCCATCGATTAGCTGGAGCCTTCAGATGAAGCGAGTACATACCTCATTTAACTGGTCTGGCTCCTCAGCCCAAAGAGCTCTCCGAAGTCCCCTCTCAGTAACCTCAAACTTTGACATCCAAACACCTTCAGCCTGCTTCAGGCCGTTTTTCAGGCTCTCAGTGCGCCCAAACTGTGATAAATTTGTGCCGGGATTGAGATAAGTTGCCATCTTGTCTGTTAGATGTGGACGCAAATAATCTTGAACTTTGCCGTCGTTACACCAGTGATTGCGACGCGCGCCGTGAGATAGCAGACATAACAGGTGGGCTTTGTGGACATCAGTCCGGATCTTCCGCTCTTCTCGACTGATGGGTCTGCGCCTCTCAGCGACCTTCTTTGCTTGGGCTGTAGATGATTGCTGGGCCGTCAGGTTGAGCTCCAGAGCTTTGGGTTCCTGAGATGCAGAGCCCAAGTCGTGAAGAGGCGCAGTGAAGTCCACGTCTTCAAACACAATGTCTTGGTCCTCTTCATCGTCATCATCGGACTCCAGCTCCATAGTTTGCATAGTCGGCTCCGGAAGGACTACATCTTGAAACTCGATGTCCTCATCTTCATCTTCATTATCGTTATCGTCGACTTGCGACACAAGAGGGTTGCTGGGCGCAGTTGCAGTTGTTTCTCCCGAGGTAGTATCCCCTTTCATAGGATCAGCACGACGCCTTTTAAAAGGACGTTCTCCTTCTGGTGAGCTTCGATCCCGAGGATTCACGCCCGCCTCAGCCAGCATAGCCTGATAGATCTCTCCCCCAGTCGGTGCCGCCGCTGCAGCGCCTCGCCGGCTTCCAGACCTCGTCGCAGTGCGTTTTCGACCAACCATAATGACAATGCCAGGGATTTCCACAATCCAGGCTGAGAAGAAGCGCGCGATAGATCGCGATTTGGGTGTCAGTGCCTACTTGAGGCTATTGCGTCATGAGGCGCGCTGACAGATCCAGATCGCGAAGTCACGTGCCACTTTCGGCTCCAAACGGGTCGAGCCGACGCAACATTCACTTGGCTCAACGACCAATAAATTTCTCGGATGACGATGCTGTTCATTTCTCTAAGGCTTGGATACAGTGTGAGATCCCTTATTTTGTTGTGAGCTTACCATCAATGCTGAATTCACTGGGGGAACTACAAGACAGCCAACGATTTACCCTAAATGGTGATTTATTCACCTGTAACAATTTCCGAGGAAAATGCTGATCGGAAAGTCCGACGTTTCAACCTTTCATCAAAAACTCGTCACCTCGTGTCATATAATAGGCAAGAGACGCTTAGCACTCAAAGCACTGAACTCTGTGATCAGTAATCTTACTCACGACGGCCAATAGTGAGAACTACCATGGTCTCTCCCATTGCCATCGGGTCACGGCTTGGTCAGCATACTTAATCCAACCGACTGTTCACATACAGTCATACACTATCCGGTCGGTACAGTAAACTTTCCATACCGGAACCACTACTATTCATGGCAACGTGCCATTGAGACCCTCGCGAAAGCATAAACGGCTGTATTTGTAAGTTTAGGTTGACGAGATTAGCATAAAAAGGACCAGTGCAGCCTTGTCAAGAGGGACTATCATCTCATTCTTCAAGACGAACTTGTCTCTTAGTCCAAGTTCCTTGATAAGCTACTTCGCTCACCCCATCGTGTCTCCCAAGAGTATTGTCCCAGTGACCGGCGCCAACGGTTATATCGCTGGCTCTGTTGTCACGGCTCTCCTCGAGGCAGGTTACGCCGTTCGTGGAACTGTGCGGACAAAAGCATCCGCAGACTCTCTCGTTAAAGCATTGTCTAAATACGGCAATGATCTTGAGATTGTCGAAGTTCCTGACATTTTCGCCCCTGGAGCCTTCGATACTGCCGTGAAGGGTAAGCTAACAGAAATATCTCTTTTGCTTCATGATATCTGACTTCGAACTATTAGGAGTCCACGCCATTGCTCACGTTGCTGGTCCTGTCAGCTTGAGCTTCACTGATCCGGACCCTATTCTTGCGACAGCAGTACAAGGCACTCGGGGTATTCTAGCGTCAGCAATCGTCGAGCCCTTCATAAAATCGGTCGTTCTCATGTCTTCAATTGCTGCCATTACTGCCCATGATAAGGAGCTCCCATATCGCTTTACAGAGGCTGATTGGAACTATGGAGTGTTGGACCTTGTCAAAAAGGTTGGGAAAGATGCGCCTGGTCCGTTTATCTATTTCGCAGGTAAAGTGGCCAGTGAGAAGTCCTTCTGGGATTTTCGGGATGAAAAGAAGCCAGCCTTTACAATGACAGCTCTCAATCCTACGTAAGTTTCAAACGAATCTTTGAAACCACTTTGTCGCGTCCAGGCTGTTGTTGACTGACAACGCAACAGGTTCGCCATGGGACCACACGTCGGTCTCGACTTTGTATCTAAGATTGGTGGCACTACAGCCTTCATCTGGCAGGTCTTCTCTGGGCAAGAGATCCCTAAGCCGTTGGCTGGTAACTCAGACTATGTCGACGTCCGCGACATATCCCGGGTTGCTGTCTTTAGCGTCGACCACTCTGATCAGGCCAACGGGGAGCGCTTCCTGCTAACAGCAGGGCTTGTCCCTCCTCAAGCCGCTGCCGATGTACTTCGAAAAGCATTCCCTAAGCGCAAGGATACCATCAAGGTTGGGACACCAGGCGATGGGTATAATGCAGATTTTGCATTCCATGAAGACAGGGTTCTCGATACGTCAAAGGTCGTCCAAGCAACAGGACAGGACTTTTACTCGCCGGAGCAGACGATTGTTGACACAGCCAAGTCTTTGGAGAGATTCTTGTAAATATGTTTTTTCCCCTGTATTAGTTCAACAAGATAGATGATAGATATGTTTACGAGATTATGCTACTTTACCATCATTTCAAATCAAGGTGAGACACGATAAATCACGACGTTGGGGGTTAAGGTTGTTTCTTCAGAGTTGACACGCCAATACCATAAGTCTGACCACCAGAAGCTCACGGCGAAATTAAGTATACGCCAAGGGTCGTAAATTATTATCTAGCAAGCACATTGAAGGCATCAAGTTATGCACTGGCTGGCTAAGATGAGCGTGGGAATCTCAAGGGTAATAATATTGACGGTGTTGTGAGCGACAACCAGAAGCGCTGATGTATGGAAAATTACTATACTAATAGGGCATATGTCCTAGAACAAGTCCATTTTTATTATAGTAAGAAAATACTGAATTGGTGTCCGGAATACGAAGGCCTTTTCTACAAAGTAGTGACGTCAGGAGGTTAAGATTTATCTCTTCAAAGTGGGAAGTTTCTAAAAAGACTAGATAGGTCAAGATATCTCACCGACTTGTCACCAATAAGAAGCCGTCATCGTATAGGGGTCAGTACATCAGTTTGTGGCTAATTGAAGCACTGAAAACGCAAGTTCGAGTCTTGCTGACGGCAAGATATTACTTTTTGTCCTTCGATACACCAATTGACTATTTAACTATCAGAATTTCCCTTGGTCATCATTTCTCATTTTCTACACTCTCTGTTGGTGGCCAAAGCACACAGTGAATGGCGGATAACACACACTTGCAGCTTCGGCTGGAGCAGGGTAACATCAAGTAAGCAATCAACCGGCTTGATCATGAGAATTGCTGCTCAGGAGGCTACCTACCGTACCGTAATGAGTAGTTAATGAGTCTAACGGAGATTCAAGGTCTCTTGTCCAGCAAATGAACCAGGTGAAAAGAAGCGTCATATCTGTGATTTATGTTTCCATGTCGAGCTAATACTCATGACGGCCGAAGGGCGTTCTAACCCGAACGGACACACTTGTTTCCAATTCGAGATTACAGGACGAAGTTAAGTTAAATAGCGTACGAGGGGAATAATGTTCTTTTCAACGAAAACGAAGAATATAAAGGCTCCTTTGTTTAAGCTGCCTAGCTAGGTCTCTTTGCATGGTAAGATTTGGTGAGAATTTCCAGCCAGGATATTATTGTCATCTCAACCACTAAAAAGATCGAGATACCAGCGTGAACAGTATGCCAAAGTGCAAAAAATCAAGTTGCATTGCCGTCAGCAAGACTCGAACTTGCGTTTTCAGTGCTTCAACTAGCCACAAACTGATGTACTGACCCCTATACGATGACGGCGTCTCAATGCTTGGTGGAAAGGCGCGACAAAAGATTTACCTATATTAGCTTTGCACTAATCCTGGCCACCGAACCGGTGGCTCTGTCTCAACGTCTTGGCTTTTCTCATCCGGGCACCCACCATTGCCACGATACAGCTATAGACAAGATGCGCCTTTGTAATTGCTAACCCTGGGATCCCTTTTCCTGTCTCGCAAATCGGCAGTCTAATTTTATTGTGCCCATGATGCCCTCGTCTTAACGGGATGCGACGCTGGATCCATCGCCATTTAGTCAGCGCCACGGGGAAAAGGGAGCGAGGATCATGAGGCAATTTTCATGGTTTGACTCCGCCTGCACGCAAACATCATCACTTCCCCAGCATCGGGTTCTTGACATTTGTTCTTTGAATTGATCAGAAGTCTGTTTACTCCTTTACTTCGAGACATAGGAAAATCCAAACGACATCAATGGTATACTACGGTTCCATTCAGAAAACCCCCAATAAGAATGCCCCAAACGCCTTCGAGTCTCGATTCTATCCGTACGACCGTTTCTGCTACCGTTCTGTACTCTTCGGGCTTTTATTTAGTAAGCCAGCCGAGATAATCAGCAACGATCAGCGTCACCATACTACGGACCGAGTCAGCATTCTGTCTGTTCAGAGTCATGATATGATGGGACTTACGCGTGAGGAGCAATGCGGATATAGTATGTACCGAAACCGCGGTAGAAGCGACCAAGACCCTCCTGCTTGGCAACCTTGGAGAAGCAGTCGATCATGCCACGGTAGGGCAGCTTGCCGTCGGGGCCCTTGCTCTGCTTCTGCAACCGGGTCTTGACAAAGTCGAAGGGGAGGGAGAAGAAGGAGGCAAAGAAACCGGCGATGGCGCTGGCGCTGAGGGTTTGGGTCCGGGAAGACAGTTCGGTGTGCGTCTTGAGCTGGGCCTTGGCCTCGCTGAAGAAGGCAAGCTGACCAAAGTTGAGAGCCATGGCACGAACAACAGTGGGAGCGGCTCCGGCCCAGAGGGCGCCAACTCCCTCACTCTTGGCGATGCCGGTGAGGGCGTCGATGACAGACTTGTAGTTCTTTCGCTCGGCGAGGGGCTTGAGGCCGTCGCTCTGCATTCGGATGAGGGCGAGATCAGCGGGGTTGCCAATCATGGCTGCGATACCACCGGCCGTGAGACCAGCACCCGCTCGCTCGGTGAAGCCAATCGAACGGCCCTCGCCCTTGGCACGGGTGGATAGCTTTTTCATGAGAGTATCGAACATGCCCAAGCGGGCGGTGGTATAGACGGCCTGTCGCAGGAGACCAGCCGAGAGACCAGTGTACAGGTCAAGGACCTTTCCACTGGCAATGATCTGTCGAGTGACATTGAGAGGAGTGGGCTTGGGACCAGTCGCTGTTCCCTCACCAGCGAGCTGGATGCGGACCTTGACCATATCGACGGGCTGGATAACGCTGGTGGCCACCATGCCACTGATACCGCCGTTGATAAAGGGCAGAGCGGCCTTTGCCACGGGAGAGTGCAGCAAGTCGTTGGCGAATGCGGTCGAGTCGCCCCTGGCAGCTCCGAGCATATCGCTAGTCTTTGCGCGAGCTGATTCAGCCGCCTGCTTCAAGGTTGAGGAGCTCATGATGGTTGAGCTGCTTGGTTGAGGATTCTGAGTCGGTTTGGAGGATCTCTCGACTAATATATCTCGTTCGGCCAAGGTCAGGTTCGAAACCAAGCACGTCGGCGTCTAAGAGGAAAGTTGGCGAAAGGGAGCCAAGGATGACTTGTCAACTAGAACAGTGTAAGTCAAGTTCTGCGCAAGGTCGTGGGAGTCCCAGGGATTTATAATATCATGGCCATGGTTAGGAGTGATTGAGGAGGGCACTGACTACAGCCGACTACGGCCTCATAGAGTACAGAGCAAGCCATAGCATGACGTCCAGGGTCGAAGTGATCCGGAGGTTCATCTTCGGCCGGAGGACGCCCGGCCCTGGAGCCCTGGGTGTGGGGGGATCGAGGCTTTGGGTGTCCGGGGAGGACAGGGAGGGGGTGTAGATGGGAGGAGGCGTGTGAATGGGGGTGTAATCCAGCGCTGGGTTCCGCCCGCAGCCGGTGGATCTCCCCTTGGTTTGGTTTGGGGAGAGACGCAGGGCAGGGCAGAGAAGGGCAGAGGAATGGCCGACGACGACGTTGGAGGACAAACAGAATAAAGCAAGCTTACCGATGACGGATTGGAGGCGCGCGATCCGACGAGGAAGAAGACAGGAGCCGTGGGGCTCCGCGGATGCTGTCACGACTATTGCCGCGGGTGATTATAGTTAGAGGACGGAGCGGATAACAAGCGTAGGCAAAGAACTGAGGCTGAGTGGAAAGAAGACGACGAGTGCCGGGCGGAGACTCACGACGGAGATTGAAGGGCGGGGCCGGGCGATGAAGCTGTAGCTATTCAGCTCAACTACCGGTTCCTCGGAGACAAATGGAGGAGAGGGCGCGCAGCCACTGCTGATGGTTGAGAAGAGGGAGATTCCGGAAACTGGTGGTATCAAAGGAACAAGGCGGACGAGTTTCAGATGCTACTGTAGAGTAGGTAGTTGGGGAATTGATGGTCTCAGCTCTCAACAGCGTTTCAACAGTCGTAGAGCTCTACGATCGGCGGCGTCACGTACTGTATGTAGAGGAGGTGAAAAGGGGAGGTCTGGATGGTGGGAGGGAGGCAGAATAAGAGGATCTGATGAGTCGCGATTGTAACGGAGGCGTCGGGAGGGGGGAGCGACTGGCTGGCTTCAATAGTGCAGAGAAGAGGGGAAGTTCAATACAAATGCTTCCTTGTGCTCGCCGTTGTCTCGGTGGTCGGTCGTGTTCGGAGAGATCAAGCTCAGTCAAGACTCGAGATGCATCAGAAAGCAGCACGAGACCTGCCGTGATGTTCATCCAGCTTACCATTGTGGACGAGCATCAGGTTGGCGCGATGATATCAACCACTGGCGACCCTCCACCACCGGCCAGAGAAGGACGAGAGGGCACACGCCGAGCCACTCACCGAGAACGTCACATACCAAGGTTCACCAAGGTTCAGTCCGTCGACACCTTCCTATACAGCACAGTAGCTGCTGGCTCTGCAGCTAATGGTTCGGTCTCTCTGAAGGCCTCTGAACTCCCGCTACTGGTTGAGCTTCTGGCGGTTGACGTCGCCACAGCGTCGCATTCAACCAATTCTTGACGGTTTCGCTCCCTTCTTCAACTGCGGGGTTGGCTTTTGCGGGAAGGCTGTTTGAATGCGGGATAACGGCATGGCGATCAGAGACTGGCAATGCGCTGCTCCCTCGCGTCTGATGGCCATTTGGGGTTGAAATCAGCGTGACGCCGTTGGCCGCCCTCGGGAACGGGAATGGCTACCCCTCATCTTGTAACCAAAGCTTCATCAGCGTTTCTTACTGTACGGCCTGTACTGTACTGTGCTTCATCTGCCGTGTTTAGAGTACCTAAATGGCCGGGCCGGAGCTCTTTGCGACAATGGGTCTGCCGTTTCTTTACCATTAGCAAGCCCCAAGTCGTGGTATGCATCCCAACTCCACTCGAGGCTGCAAATCGACAACAGAAGTGAGAGGTGAGAGCTCCTCCCAGCATCCATCAATACCTTACCTGCTTGCTGAGGCAGAATGAGGGGCTCTGGCTTCTTGGCCTACGCTTTGGCACCCAAAAGCAAGCAAGCAAGCAAGCAAGAGTCTTGTGGCTGTGGCTAGATTCACGCCGGGTGTGGAGGGGGGCGGCCTGTCTGTGTCACCAAGGTAATTAACCTTGGTTAAGCTGTTGAATTGGTGGTGGAATGAAAGTCCGACCATGACGACAAAGCACCGTGATAAACGACAATAAACGACAGCTGTAATAGGCGGGCGGGTTTACTGTCAGACGTCTCAAATCCTAGTCCCCTGTATCGGTATTGGCAGGGGCGCAGGCTCAGCGGGTGCGTCGGATATTGATTTTCCAGCATGCTCGTGTCACAGTCATTGCAAAGTGCTGAGAGAAATCGTGATGGATGTATGCAGGTCCGGCACCTCCATGCCATGGATGCCATCCACCACCAGCTCTGGTGAGAGAGCACCCATCATCACAGAGTGTAAGCTGCCCATGGCCGCCGCTTGCGCTGCATCTCAGGGCCGGGCATCCATTGTAAAAGGGTCTCTCAAGCACTGAACAGAGCGTAATCCCGGGCCGGCGCCGGGGCTGCCAGACAGGCGGATGAGCAAGATGCAAGATATTGGGCTTCTAGGGGCGAGGCGCTGGCGTGCTGCATCTAACGTGTACTACAGCGACGGTTTTTCTTTTGATGCCGTCCAAAACATGGGGGATGTGCGCTACAACAGACAGCGATACCTATTGGCCCCGAATCAACCATTGTGTATGGCTGCTAATGCCTGACGTTTTGCTGGCGGTATTTCTCAGAAGCGCAAGCTTCAATGCAAGAAGCCATCGACAACAAACCGTCGACGCGGCTCATGGTGGATACCTACGGGCCGTCCACTCTATTCGTCGTACGTAGGTAGGTACGTCGTAGTCTCGGCTTTGCCAATGATTATCTCCATTTATAAATTTAGAACCGCTCCGCTCGGACGCATCTGTTGAACCGCAAAGGGTTCTAAGCTCTGATAACATCAACAATGGATGTTCGGTTGAACTACAATAAAACCACGCAACTCGAAACCTGATTCCATCTTGAAGACAGACTTTGATGCCAGAAGATGCATGGGGGTTGCAACTGTCCCGTCACGCAGCTGCTGGGGTCGCCAGCCAATGTCCTTCCCTCCCATGGTCATCGTCAGGGACCACCTCAAGCATGGCAGCCACTTACCCGCTTGAACTGCAGAATGAACTGGGACATTGAAATCCTACAGTAGAACGATGCACGGATACGTAGAAACCTTCTTTTCCGTGAGACCCTATTTATCGACGGCGCGTTTAGAAGCAGAGCCGTGCCAAAGCCGACGCCTAAAGCCGCAATCGGGCCCGTCCATCTAAGATATCCTCGGCTGTGGGCTGGCAAACGCCTTGGAATGGGCTCACCGAACGGTCGCAACACGTCACTTTTTGCATCTCTGGAAAGACTAAGTCCGAGGAACGGACTCGGTGAGATTGTGTGTTCAGACCTTGGGAAGGACGCTGCCAAGCCCCCATGATGATCAGATACTTGTCATCTTGGATCACATCGTATTCGCACGCCTTTAACGCAGGACTGGCTTATACAGATCTAGACTTTCGGATGAAACGCACGTTGGCTGTCTGTCGCAACAAGAGATGACGTCGCTCAACATCAAACGCCAAACCACTCACTGCGCATATCAAGGATTCAACGCAGCGTTTGACGCCGGTTTTGCTTGTGAAAGCGAGTCTTGAAATGTGTACAGGCGCTTTAGCGCAAGCAGGGCGGCATCAAGCAGCAGGTCAGAGCCCAACAACACACGCTACAGCGGCTGAAGCAGTTGAGAGCCGGGCCCCTAGAACTGAACGGGAGCCTCAAGCTGAGATAGCGTGCGTCTAGAATGCAAGAGCTTGGACCCTTTTGGTGGGGTCTTGAATCGAGGCTTGTCTTTGGGGATTCCATCCCATGATGATCCATATTAGGTGCTACGTAGCAGTATGATGAGCCCGTTTCTGCAAGTCCGGCGCGGGTCCCGAGGAACAAGTTTCCGAGGAACGACTTCGGAGTCAGCAACACCGAAAAGGAGACCTAAGACATCAGCCATGCCATGATAGCCTAACACAACAAAAAAAGCCAAGCATGTGACAGGGTTGGGGACTCACCGAAACTAGAGTTGAGACAGAATAGTATGGAGATTCTAGAATCCCAACCCCCAAACAAAGAGCTCAGCCCTAGCTCTCGACCCCAAAATCTCGAGATTCTTGCTTATCTTGAACCAGCGTCCCTTGTCGCGGGGTCTGGAGTCTCTCATGACATCTCCCACCTATTCGGACCTATCTACCTGGCACGTTGGGGGACGCCATCTGGCGTAGATACGGGGTTGGTGGGTAAAATTGACGACCATCGTGATGATTGTTGCAGCCTCTTTTCATTGTTTGGGGGTCTAGCCTTTCCATGATGGAATCTGCTTTGCCCAATGCAAGCCCTCATGTTCCTCCCAGACCGCCCGCAACAGGCTACCTGGTCGTTACGTGGAGATATTAGACCACGTATGATTGCTCAGCGCTGTTTTATTTCTCTAGGCGTCGCGAGATAAACGAAAGACACAGCGTGGACCCCCATTGTCGGTCTCGTCATGCCAGGGAAATCCCCATCGTCAACTGTCCCACGCCGCCGGTAACAGACGGGTATCAACGCCTCAGAACTCCAAGTGGAGATACTTTTGGTAGGTAGATATATCAACAGCCTTCAACAAGGTAACCATCATGATTGCGCCCGTTCCTCATCCCCCAATACCAGATTCAACCAAAATAATCACCCGACTTTGACCGTCAACAACACGTCTCAAAGTCGCCAGATCTTGTACAACCTCGGACGGCCAAGAACCACGCCTCGGACGTCGTCAGCTAAAGGGGTAGGTCGAGTCGGTAATGATATCGCACCCCTTCAGCTCCCCCAGACCATATTGCGGCAAATGGTTGGACAGCCGGCTTTCAAAGTGCGAAAAAGACGTCAATGCCAATCCAAGACAACGGGGCAGTGAACCCAGCCCTACGGATCTGTCGTAGCCTTCCAGCCCATCAGGCGATGCTCAAACAGCGCGTGGCCTTGATTCGCCCACTCCACTCCTGTACCGTCCCATTATCAAATCATTTGTGACATCTCCAACCCCAGGCCCCAGGCCCATGGCCCGTGGCTAGATTTGAGCCTCTATCCGGCTTGTTGAGCTTCATCTTAGAGACCTCGAGGTCAGTGGGCCCGGACTTCAACTTGCGGGAATTTTGTCTTTCGTTTGGGGCTTCCCTTGTCAGGAATCCATGTCCTCTCCACTCGGGCCGCTCCACTTCTCACCTCTGGCTGTGGCTGTCTCCAACGAAGCAGTGAAAGGTCTCTCTCATTCTCCATTTGATGAAAGCTCTCGAGTTTCTGCTTGTTAGTGGCACTCTGTAACTAACGCTGCAATATCAAAACGCCCCGCCGGCAAGTTGCCGAGCCGGGCATCTGGAGCAAGAGCCCGCTCGGGGTGCGAGATATAGCAATATGCTAACCATGTCTTGCCCAGCTGCCCAACCGCCTCGTTGGAACCACCGTCGCAGGCACGTCAGGGAATTTCCAATAAAAACAAGTCCATCAAGGATGGATGAACCCTCCACGGCGCCGTTGCGACCATCTATTCGTCAATGTAGACGCCGAAGATGAAGAGCTCGGGAACTCTTGGCAGGGAGATACGCAGAGCCGAAGCACGCGCAACTCCTTCATCTATATCCGAGGTTATTCGATGGAAAATGGACGCCGTAGACTGGCGCCCTGCGCTACCATTTGGCTTTGCCGGATGCACTGCCGGATATTGTCCATTCTTCCAGCTTTGCTATGCTGTCAAGACACCATAACCGAACACTGCCGTGGAAGGAAATTTCACTCATGTCGACAACTCGAATGACGTACTAGAAATTTCAGCGGTGCGAATATGATGCAATGAAGCCGCCCACGACATCTCTTTCCCTCGGATAGCTGCCGTCAAATGAGGTAGTTTCCGTGCCTTTTAGTGGGACGGAAGAGGGTGATTGAAACACGATGTTAAGCAGAGCAACATCGCCGTCGTCAATGAGAAACCGGCATGTGCTTACCGGTTTGCGTTCTCGGTTGATGCCCGAAGCCATCATGCCAGATGAGGTCGGCGACCGTATTGCGGTGCATTCATTCTCAATGTGGCCTTTCCAGTCAAGCCTGTGATCTCACATGTCACAGTAGCAACACTTCTTACAGGATACCAGTGAAGACTTGTAACCAAGTTATAATCTTTATTGGATTGCTTGCATTCGTGCAGTCGCTAAGCTGGTCGAAAGAAAGCAGCGCTGTCTTTACTTATTCACATCATGATGCCTTTAAAAGTGGCATTTATGACAATAACAGTCTAGCAGGCTGAGGGGTTGTGCCCTTATCACACGTATACAAGCATTCTCGGGATAGCAAGAGATAGAACGTCTGAATGACTTCATAGATCCGGTTCGGTGACTACTGTGCCCGTTGAGGCAGAAGTCATGATGGGCCAGGTGATTTTCCACACAACTCTCTGATATAACTTGGTTATAGCCATCTGGTCACCTCAACTCGCCCCATCAACATCTTACAGTATCAAGAACGCGAGTAACTTGTTTCCCTTACGTTAGAATAGACGTAGATACCTGTGAGAGCTGCGAATGAAGTCGTTCGGGATGATGCGGTGCCGCATCTAGCCCCCGCATCGTCAACTCCCCCACCATCGCCATGTGGGCTGAAGCAAGGGTATGTCCCCTACTGACCCGCACTACTAGCTTCGCACTGTACGTTCTGGCTCAAATTTGTGTTCTTTCACAGTCATTCATTGCTTTTCGCACTGGCGGACTTTTCTCTGCGGCTCTGATGTCGAACTTTTTGCGACACTGCGGAAGCGAACCTCTCACGACATAAAAGGCCCTCACAATGCCAAAGCGAAAGCGCGGGGAGCCCACCTTGGAGGAAAAGCTCGACAAGCACTGCGATGACGTCTCCAGGGCCCTCAAGTCCGCAAAGGGCTTTGAGCGCCAGAGGCTCAGCAAGAGGCTTCGAGATGATGGCGTCGGGCCTGACAAGAAGGAAAGGTTGGAGCGAGAGGTGACCGTGCTGAAGGTAACTATCCCTTCCATTGTTCTTGGATTAGTTAAGGATTGCTAACTGTACTGTGTGCTAGTCACTCGACCTCCATCAAACCGCCCGAGCGCACATGTACTCGTCCATCCTCAAGCACAAGTCCCTTGCTGAGTCCCCCGACTTACCCGAAGATATCCGTGCCGGTGTTCCCAAGCCCGAGCTGTCTCCCGAAGAACAGGCCGCTCTACACAATGTCACTAGTGGGCTGTACAATCGAGATCCTGTGAAGCAAGCCGTCGATCGCGCCGTCACCACCGTGTGCCAAGCCCTCAACGTTCCTCTCCCTGAGAAAGCCAAGCGCGTACGGAAATCCAAGAGGGAAGGGAAGGAGGAACAGCCCTCTGATCGGATAGAGGAGGCACCAGAGATAGCGAAGGAGGCTGAGAAGGAAGACGTGCGCGCGTCAGTGGAAGAGGAGAAGGAAGAGAACGACGGCGACCTTGATGATGACGAGTCAGAGTTTGCGGGTTTCTCGGATCATGACGACCCTGCCCAGGAGCCTGAACAGCTCGATAGTAAGGCCGAGACTGCAGAGGAAAAGGCACTTTCCAAGTACGATCATTTGCTGGGCGGCTCCTCGGACGACGAAGAGGACGACGAAGACTTTGCCGATGTGAGGTTCGAGCGGTTCAAGGGCAAGGAGAAGGTGAACCTCGATGACATCTCCGTCTCTGGCTCAGACGCAGAACCCGAACTCGACTCCGAATCGGATTCCGAACCAGAAGCCCGTCGACAACCCTCGATCTCCTCCTCGCCCTCACCACCTCCGGCAAAGAAGAAGAAGAAGGACAAGACCGCCTCTGTGCCCGCCCGCCCCCGCGATTCTACCTTCCTACCTTCCCTTATGGGCGGCTACATCTCCGGCTCCGAGTCCGCCTCTGATATTGACGTCGCCCCCGCTAAGAAGCGACGCGGCCAGCGCCAGCGCCAGGCCATCTGGGAGAAGAAGTTCGGCACCAAAGCGAAGCATCTCCAGAGACCAGCGCAGCAGCGTGGCCGCGATTCGGGCTGGGACATGAAGCGCGGTGCTGTGGATGGAGGAGATGAACAGCAGCGCACGCCCTGGAAGAAGGGTATTCGCAATCCGTTCGCCAGGCAGGACGCAAGGCCGGAGAGAATGTCCGAGGTGAACAAGCCACCACCGAAGAAGGATGACGAGGGGCCGTTGCATCCCAGCTGGGCCGCGAGGAAGATGGCAAAGGAGTCGGAGAAGACGGCGACATTTTCAGGGTCGAAGATTACATTTGACTAAGCGCACTCTGTGCATTGAGATACCAAGGGTGATTAAAAGCATCCTCATTTCACTTCCGGTCTCCTTGTCCCCGTGATAGTACTGCTTCCACTCCTCGTAATGGTGACGGCCTGGATCGCACATAGACTGGCAAACCTCCCTCCATCGGTAACGTCAAACTACTCTTACTCACTCTCTCCCCTTTGAACGCCGGTAGAAAGTCAAACATGGGCACCAACCTCGCCAGCGTCTGCACTGCAACAAGCTCTGCCATCTTCTTTCCAAGGCACACGCGCGGCCCGCCATTAAACACGGGGAACTCGGCCGCCGGCCGCTGCGTGACGGATACATCCCCGGACGGCGAAGTAGTGAGCCACCGCTCTGGACGGAAGTCGTCTGCGTCAGGGCCCCATGTTGTATGTGAGCGACCCATTGCCCATGCGCACCAGACCACAATGGCGCCAGCGGGTAAAGAGGTCCCGTCGGGTAGCGTTATGGCCTGCTGGGCTTGTTTGATTTCGAAAGGGATGGGAGGGCGGAGGCGGAGGGATTCGTAGAAGACGGCTAGGACGTAGGGCAACCGTACAGGCGTGAGAAGTTCAGCATCGAGAGGTTCGCTGTCAGTAGAAGATCCAGGATCCTCTTCATCCCGTAGGGTTTGGATCGACTGACGCAGCGAAGCTGCCACATGCGGATGCTTCATGAGAAGATAGAGCGTCCAAGTCAAGGCCTGGGCGACGGTATCCCGACCAGCCGAGAGATAGTTCAACGCCGCATCGGCAACGAGGCCCTCATCACCGATAGAGTCAAGTAGTGACTGGACCAGGCTGCCCAGCGCATCAGACCGAGCCTTCTCCCCGTCGGTTACCTCGCGGTCAGCCACTGCGCTCGTAACTATGCGCCGTCCATAAGCCTTGACAGTTGCGAGAGCGCGGCGCATCCGACCTCCAGCAACGAGCTCTGTAAGAAACCACAGCGGGTTCTGAAAGCGCTCAGCGGTAGCTCCAGAAGCGTACTCGAAGGCGACGGTGAAGTCATCATCAGCGTGCATCTCCATGTTATACGCCACCCGTCCCATCAACTGCGTCGTCACCTCATGCACAACCGCCTGCAAGTCCACTACCTGCCTCTGGTCCGCCCTCCCCTCCAATACCCTCAAAGCCTGTCCCAAGTACTCCGGCAAGCGCACACTCGTTAGAGCCCGCAACGTTGGCGCTGAGAGGAACCGCAAGCCCGCCTTGCGCTGGAGGCGCCAGAGCTCTCCGTCTACGTTGATGATACCATGGCCAAAGAGGTCCCAGGAGCGCTGCTTGAAGAAATCGCCCTTTTCGAAAATGCCCTCATTGCGAAAGACAAAGTCGAGGTTGCGGGGGTCATTGACGATGACGCCTGGTGGGATGGAGGGAACAGAGATGCGAAGGGTTTCGTAACCAAAGAGGCGTTCGCAACGGAGAAACCAGGCGAAGAGGCGTTGACGAGGCTGCAGGAAGAGAATTCCGTTGCCCACGACAGGAAGTGTATTTGGTGGTGTCCTGGTGAGATTGTGAGTTTGACGCCCATTGAACGTGGGGGAAAAGCAGTGACAGCATGGAATGTCAATGTTGGCGTAGGTTGCTTTACGAACCTTAGAGGCTCCCCATTACGGGTGATCTTGGATGTTCTCTTCTCTCGAATCCATAATACTAGAGCAATTGCGGCCACTATGAGCAAGATGTGTCGTACATTGAGGCTGAGGAGAGCCATGCTCAGCCAGTGGTGTTGATGATTTGGTGAGGTTGGATTAGTTGTCCCGCACGGAATCATGATGTAACACCGAGTCGACCCAACATGACACAGCCATTAATAGCAGCCATTAATAGCAGCTTCATGAGTAAGGGCTTGCTGTCCATTTTCTATCCTACCTAGTCAAGACGCACTCAAGAATTAATTCTCGCTGGGTCTCGCATTCGGGTACGGTTACCGAACCCTCTGAAGGAAGAGATCAGGAACCTCACTACCCGTACGAAGTGGTTACTCTCAAAATAGTACGGCATTACTGGATTCGGCAATTCATCGACCCCGGCGGCACAATTAAGCCGCCATCGGCACGGGGCGAAACGGTGAATTCCCTGTTCGGCAGATAATTTACCTCTTGCAACATCCAGAGGCGGTGCACCGCACCGCAGTCAGAATAGATCAAAGGGCATCTTGCTCGAAGCCATCATAGACATCCACGGAAGCTAATATGCCCAGATCAGTGCAGGGCTGTGTTACGGGGTCGATAACCCTTGCACGCCACTTGTAACATAACAAAACAAATGTTGAGACAATGGCATTTTAAAAGAGCAAGCCAACCCCCGTATCTTGGCTCCCGTCGCTTGAGGTGGTGACAAACAATCAATTCCAGTCTCTATTGTACAGTAGCTGCCTTAGCTTCGCATCGCAGAGTTCCCCTCACCTAGCTAGGTATCGACGTCTGAGACACTGCTACCTCGTTACCTGGGTCTGTGTGTGTTGTCTGTTACATTTTTAGCGATTGCACACTTCACACAATTCTACCTCAGGACCTTTCTTTCTTTTTTCTTTCCCCCCGGTCTCGTTAGGATCGCTGTTGAATCTCCTTCCCCTCTCTTTTAACCCTGGCTTGTGACAGCTCCTTCTATCAAGCTCCCCCAAGTCTAACGTCGAGATAGCGTCATCGATCTCGCAAGGATCTTCTCCGAGGGCAAGCTACACACATGATACAGACGACTGAAAACGTCAACGACATTCCTGGTTTTTGCAAAGAGATCCGGATAATCAACCTCGCTCGTTCCCTGCTTTCAATTCCATCGCACAGAGTCAAAATCACCTTTCTGACCGTTCAGTCACTCACTCACTTCACTTTCTGTACACTCTCAACCAAACAAACTGTTGGGAAGAGGACACTCGTCAACTTCTACCATGCCAGCACCCAGCACCTTTGGAGAGCTGGGCCTCTCCGTCATTGGAATCGGCGCCGAATACCCGCCTCATTCGCTCGATCATACTGCTGTCAGTATTCTCAGTGAGAGGTTCTACCCAGATACGCCATCGTGAGTGCTGCCCTCAATCCCATCACATCCCCAGCAAGACTCGCAATCGAGTTGCTAATTACAGAGTGCCAGTATGAAAAAGGTCCTCGGAATCAACCGATTCACCGGCATTGATACGCGATCCTCTATCGGAACCCCCGACCACCCATCTGTCAACCAGAAACATGCGCCCTCAATATCAGAGCTTCACCGCATATTCCAGTCCGATGGCGTTCCTCTCGCGATACAAGCCGCTCGTAAGGCCATTGACGAGGCCAAAATTGATACTCGCTTCATCACACATATAGTCGCCACGACATGTACAGACAGCGCCAACCCAGGTTTCGACCACTTTGTCGCAAAGGGGCTCGGCATCACTCATGCCGTCGAGAAGGTTCTGTTACATGGCGTAGGCTGTAGCGGTGGACTGGCCGTTCTCCGGACTGGCGCAAACCTGGCCCTGGGACATACAGCCCGAGGCCTGCCCGCGCGCGTCTTGTGCGTTGCGCTAGAGGTCAGCACGACCATGGTGCGAAGTGAGCTAGATAGCATCAATGAGCTGCAGGAGACGAGGATAGGCGCATGCCTCTTTTCCGACTGCGGTAGCGCAGTCGTGCTGAGCAATGGTGTCGGTGAGCCTACCGAGCCTGTGTACGAACTGCTTGGCTGGGATCACAGGATAATACCAGACACCGAGGACGATTTGGCCTTTGACGTCGACCCAGTTGGTAAGTCATGGCGCCCTGCCAATCGTGATATTTCCCAGAGTGATACTGACCACAAGGCAGGCTGGAAAGTAGTACTCACCCCACGGGTCCCCAAGCTCACCGGTGCCTCCATTGGTCCCGCATTCAGCGATCTCAAGGCTTCGTTGCCGAATCTTCCTCCAGACTATCAGAATGCAGCAGACTTCGACTGGGCCATGCACCCAGGCGGTTCTGCCATCCTATTCGGTGCCGAGCGAGCCATGGATATCACTTCACATCACATGCGAGCGAGCTACGATACTTACATCAACCACGGAAACTCAAGCTCCGCCACTATTTTCAGTGTCATGGATCGCCTGCGCTCCAAGGACATGGATGCCCTGGCTCCGGGTGGACGTGTGCGTGACTACGTCGTCGGATGTGCCTTTGGTCCTGGCATATCCGTCGAGATGTGTATGCTGAAGCGCAATATGGGCCGTAACACAAGTACGAGCGGCCTACCAACACCACCCGAGACTGAGAGCGAGTCGAGTGAGGTCGAAGACGGCGAGTGGGTCTCCGAGGTGAGCGGGTTTCCGGACGGGAAGGATTCGGTGATGGAGTTGCGGGACCAGGATGCGGCGTTTGTAGTGGAGGCATTGGAACACCTAGATGTAGATTAGCGAGGAGTTTTGGGGTTGCATTACGGTCGGATATTTGCAGGTACGTTAAGAGGCGTTGAGTGATGATGTTGGCATACATATGGTAACAAAAGGTTATAAATAAAAACCCGGCGTATTTCCTAAACACTCGCGATTCAGAATGATGCAAAGTTATCGGCGTAGGTGTTTGGTTCAACTCTTACCGAACGTGCGTAGTAAAGTGACTTGACAGGGCCCCAATTCAGCACTTTGCCAAATCAGACACCTCTTCGTCGCCCATAAACGACGAAGAATAGGAGGATATAATGTAGGTTCTCTTTCAACAGCTGAGCGGCGCGGTAGGATCTTCGGATGCGGTTCTGTACGCCGATACGTGAGCTGCGGCCAAGCTTCAGCCTTGATCCAGTAATCGAATCCGAGGGATCTTCCGAGACTCCACTGGGTTGCATCTCGTGCGTGCGAGACAAACCATAAGAAGGAATCTCGGGTCGGGGAACTTGCCTTCCGGATCCGCTGGAACGGCATTTTCGTCTGCGCAAACCAGCTGGCGAATGCCTCAGCGCTCAGAACCCGTATAGGAAGCCTAGCAAGGCCCCCCCTTGAGAGTATCTTGGTCTGCGCCTCTGCCCCGAGTGATGCTTCCCGTTCATCAATCGTACATAAGGGGAGGTGAGTCGGAGGATCTGAAGGTACCGAGTCCCCGAACAGGCTGCTCCTTAGCATCATTGCCTGGCTTCTAGCTTTTTCTTGTGCCGCTCGTTTTCCAACGCCAGCCGCTAGAGAACACGCCAGACGAGACGCTAGAGAACACGCCAGCCGTCTAGCAGTGGTAGACAGGTGCCAGTTGCAGGGGGAAAAAGCAATACCATAGACGAGAAGCAAGAAAAGGCGTCGGTGACAAGAAATGGGGCGCACGTTGTCAACAGGGGTCCCAGATCAGCCTTGCGAGTATTGGCAGGGGTAGGCAGCTAGGCATTTGACTCTTGCTGATCAAGCTGAGAACTGAACGGGGAGGGTGATCATGAGGCCAAGACGTTAGGTCCTGACAACGTACCATGCCGATGGAAGAGAGACCGTCTAGACATCATTGAGGCGTGGTTTCGAATGGTTTAATGTTGCTTTGTGCCGCAGATCTGCATCTTCATCATATGGATACTACCGAGGTTGGTGGAGACTTCGCTAGAAATCTGTATCGGCGGGGAATGAAAGGGTACATCCTTGAAGATCCAGCGTCCTCCCGCATGTGTAAGCGCATCCTTCGTAAACGCCATGAGAAGGGCCACTTCGTAGGTGTAAAGGACTCGAGTTGAGATCTTGAGCAAGATTAGCTGCTGTTGAACACGCCAAAGCCATGAAGATGGAGAACGGAGGTTACCGAGCCCCGAGTGTTGTCGGCCCCTAAGAAAACGTAATACCAAGTGGGTTTCGCAAGATTGGTCGCCTTTGGCTCCCGCGACTAAGCTCCCATGTGGGTGGGATGGTGGTTCGCCTCGTGGCACCAGCATGGGGGTCAATACTAAGCAAGGCCCATGTCACCACGACTCCGCGTCTCCTACGTAGTAGGGTATCGCTAGAGTGTCTTTTGAGCTCCTTGAAAGCCTATGAAGATGAAAGCTGAAAGAAGAACCAGGATGAAGAGCTTTGACTAAACAAGGAATCAGGGGTCTGACTGTTCCTAGCCCAGGGAACATCAAAAGCCACCACGGTGAAAGAATGATAGGGACCAATCGCAGAAGAGAATGAAGCGAGAGGGCGTCCCGAAAGAGAAATTCGTCTAGAAACAGCGCCCTGTGTTTTGCGTTTTTGACAAGGTCCACTCCTGCTCGCTAAGAGATACCGCGGCGTCGCGTGGTTCAAGTCTTCAAGATATGCCACGGATCATAGAGGCGCGACAGACGGCCAGGGACTTGAATTGGACATACGTAGTACTACGTAGGTCTATTCGTACTTCGTAGAGCCGTATGCAAGACGGGGGGGCTGGCTTCGGATGTTTCAAAGTTTGAGCCAAATTAAAGACGTGAGTGGTTGTGGTGATAACGGCTGCCGAATAAAGCTTCGAGTTCGGAGCTTCAGAAGTTTGATAGATCGAGTTATATGATGTCGGCATCTAACTTGAGTTTTAGCGACCGAGTTCTCACTTCACAGATCTACGTTGTTACAGATACGCAACTGGAATGAAAGAAGTAAAATGTACCTCACTCTTTGCAACCTGTGCTGCGCAAGGCGAGCTGGATGTCCCACGAGAAGAATATTGAACGTTGTACGTAAGTAGGGTGCGATGCCGGACCGTCCGGATGAGGACCACGCTATCCAGTTGACATGATGGACTGAAAGAGCGAGAATGGTCCTCCTGATCGGGCAACCAGGGTGGTAGGCCTTGGGGAGGATATGTAGAGAGGGGCTGGCGTTCGGGCAGCGAGTGAAATTCGCCGGGAGGAGATAAGGGTGTCTCTGGAGCTGGGGGTGAGGTGCTAAAGGTATGTATGTAGTCAATACTCCGTAGGTAAGGCACAGAGCAAGGGAGCGGCGCGGCAGCGAGTTGAAGTAGAGAGCAGAAGTAGTTTCATGACACCTCTAGCTCTGCTTTTGTTGTTTAAGTTCCACAGCATCCCCATCTGAGGCCGTGTCCTTAAACACCCCCATACAAGACCAGTCCCCCGGAGATGCCGCTCATATTTCGCGTTTTGGAAGACAACAGCTGTGACATGCGCAGATGCGACAAATCTCCGTCAGGACGAGAAACGGGTTGATCGGTTAAACCGGCAGTACAGCGCGCGGTTACGTTACACAAAGGTTGTGAATCATCCGTGGGAAACGACATTCTTAACAGCGCCGTACCAGATGATCGGGACCTAGTCGGCCGAAGCCTATGACCAAGGCTATACCGCGAGGACGGTCTTTTCAAGACAAGGCGCACGAAGCGAAGGACAGAACGAGCGCCACGGGAGGTGCAAAGTGCAAGGCTTCGAATAAGCCATCAACAACCAACAGTCGTCACCCATCAGAAATTACCCATCACCTGTCAATACTGAAGGACAGCGATTGAGGAACAAGAGAAGAAAGAGCAGCCTCATCGAAGCGAGCATCCTGTCATCAACATCGACGCTTCAAAACTCCGAGTCAACCAGAATTCCTTCAGTGTCCGTTTGGGCGCCGAGAGGCCTGAACTTCCGCGCCAGCCTCGCTCGCCTCAGCAACAACGCAGACACCATCAGGCATCCACGAACTCCCTGTCAGTTCCGCCCGAAGCTTTGGGTGCGCGCCTCGGCACGTAGCCACAAGGACGCTTTTGGTTGGCTGCGGCTGAGATACCCTTTACCGGGCGTGTTGTTCTTGGCATAGTCAATTTGCGGAACGGGCATCGACGCCAGAAAGTGGAGGAGGAGGACCAAGCTGGTGTTTGAAGAAGTCAAGAAAAAGACGGAGAATCGGAGAAAAAGGTCGGTAGATCTGGCGGGCTATTATCCCGTGTGGGTGGGAGTCGTGGGAGATGAGGATGTGCCAGGAGTGGCAGGTGCAGGTGCAGCAGGTACAGGTGCGATCAGTGCCCCTTCGACTCCAGCAACAGGCGGCGGTTTCCAGCCTGCAACACTGTTTGTGCAGGCAGGTGCAGGTGCAGGTGCTGCAGTCAGTGGAATGTACGCCAGTCACGTGGTGACAGACCATCCCCATCCCGGCGCTGGCAGCGGCGACGGTCGCACCTGGCGCGGTCCTCAGCGGGTTGCTGACCCAGCAATAATGCCTTATGATGGTGGGCAATTCGCGCCAACGCCCAGTCCCATACCTTTAGCAATCCCACTCCAAGTCCCCGGCCACGCTCACCCTCACGCTCGACATCCACACGCACTTTCCGCACACCCATATCATCCACATCCACATCCACACCCACACTCGCGACACGCTCACGGTTACCGTCACGGTCACGCTTCGGCTGACGGCGCATTCGGCACCATGGAGCAGATCGAGACTCAGGCAAGTGACCTGCGGTTTCTGACTCAGGTCCCCGTCTTGAATGCGGCCCCGAGCCCGTCTGCCGGCCCCGGCTCCGGAGCTGGAAGAGGCGGAACATCCGGGGGCACCCCCGGCGGCGGCGTGGGTGCTTCCGCGGGTGCTGCTGCTGCCTACGACGCGACACCACAACCACAGACCCAGGCGAGTCCAGGTTCCGCCTCTGTCGGAGACAATTCCGCCCCGAGCGTGAGTGCGTCTAATGCGAACAAGAGGAAGTCGCTGGATGAAGGCTCTACAGCCGGGGGGAAGCAGTCAAGGAGTAAGAGGAATCGGGTGAGTCTTGCTACAATCTCTTTAACTCGACGAATGAGACTCGAGTTACGATGGGATCAAGAGAGGTGAGATGCGATGAGATGCATATGAGGCACATGAGATATTGGAAGGAATTGAGTGAGGAGACACAGGCGAGCAACAGCCAAAGATTGCACGACACTCGCCAACCAAGGCTTGCCATGGCACAAACCAACATCGGCCCGTCGGTTGCACCACGTTTACCGATCCCGGTCCATTGGGTCCATGTTTTACAATGTCTCGTCTGACTCTATACCGCCGCTGTCCATCATCCGTGCCCAATTCGTCTCATCTCATCTCATCTCATCTCATACATATCACCGCCCTCGCCATCTCGATATTACATCGCTCTTATTTACTTGCTTTTTCACCAGATGAAACAAAAGGCTAACCTTTCCGGCGTTGTTCTCATTGGCAATAGTACATATCAATAGCTTGGTGAGTCCACTCCCATTTATCATGTCCTATACGCTGGCAATACCGCCGCCCCCTTTCGAAACCAGGCTCAGCTTCCGCTGACTTGCATTCCAATACGTATATGGGCTCGTTGCTAAACATGCTTATAGCAACGAATGTAAAAGGCGCAAGATAAAATGCAATGGAGAAACGCCATGCCAACGTTGCGGCAACCTCAACCTTGCCTGCCTATACGCCCCGAACTGCTGCTCTAATAACTTCAAGGACTCGGAAGATTTCAAGCAAGTCACCGCTCAGGTCGGTCGTCTCCAAGATGAAGTTGGATGGCTGCATCAAACCGTCAAGGCTCTCCAGTCTGAATCGAGCCGTCTTGCCACCCTCAGCGATCGGGCCATACCCCTCGGCACCTCGACCGTTGCTCCCTCGCCTTCTCAGAGTTCAGGTTCACTAAATCGTCACGATTCAAGTCATTCAAAGTATGGCTCATTCCGTGGTCCAACAAGCATGGCTTTCAGCTTAGATGTTGCCAATAACACCATCAACAACATGGGTTACAGAGGCATCTCCGATGGTGAGGAAAACATACACCAGAACGAGGGTCCGGGTATGCGGACGACCCGCCCCGCAGATCCCCTTCATGAGTTCGACAAGGATGAGATGGTCCGGTTATGCCGTCTACATGAGGAAGAGATTGGTATCATGTACCCCGTTCTGAACGTTCAGAACGTAATAACTCATGCCAAAACTCTGGCGCCTTTCCTGGAAACTATACGGCATCAGAAACCGCGGGAACTGATAAGCGACGAAAAAACGTTACAACTAAAGATCATCATGTGTTGCGGCCTTGTTGTAGAGGAACATGGGCACAGCGATAAGGCAATTAGGTTATTCGAAAGCATGGAGCCAGTGCTTAACCGTAAGCTCATGGCTGAGGCTGCGGATGTTGCCACTCTACCATTACTGGCGCTCGTCGCTGGCTACCGGTTTCTCTCCAACGACGAAGTCCTGGCATGGCGAGTTATGGGCCACGTTGCACGATTATGCTTGGAGCTTGGCATCAATCAAAGGACGGGTCTGTTGAAGATTCAGGATGACGAGGAGCGTAAGAACGCCCTGGTAAGCTTCTGGTCGGCATATGTATTAGATCGACGATGGGCCTTTGCAACGGGCCTACCATTTGTCGTTCAAGACGAGGACATTGACTCACAGCTCCCCTTCCCAGTTAGTACATAACGCTGCGACTTTGAAATCTCACAACTGACAGCAATGCAGGAGGAGTATCCATATCTTGTAGCGATGATCACCTACTCTCGAATAGGTGCAAAAGTATGGCGGCAGGTGTCACATTTCGGCCCAGTCCTGGCGCGCGACTTGCGATCAGAGGAGCTAGAGAACGTGGACCAGGAGCTCCTACAATGGTACGAACAGATTCCCGAAGAGGTTAAGGTGCGCAATTGGGACAAGGAGAAGCAAATAACCTCAACGCCCTCGTACAATCTCCAACGCCTGAGGATATGGACATATTTGCGGCTCAACCAAGTAAGTTTGGAGCTTCTATTGATAGTGAACATGAACTGACAACTCTTAGATGCGGATCTGGCTCTATACGCCCGTCCTACACAGCGCAACAAGCATTATGGCGCATCCAGCACAATCAGAGCGTGTAGTTGACCTTGCCAAAGACACGATTCGATATCTCAACCATCTAAATAACACGACCAATCTCTATCGACGGGTTCAGGTTTTTTACCACCAGTTTCTCACATCGGCAATCGCTGTTGTCTTTCTCGCCTCCGTCCACGCCCCGGTCCGGTTCAGCGCGGCCTGCCGCGAAGAGTTCTATATGGCCCTCGAATTAGTCAAGGATCTCTCCGCCAAGAGCTGGGCATCACAACGGCTCTGGCGGACCATCCGATCGCTCAAGGACGTAGCGCCGCGGTTTGGGCTGAATTCTGAGGATGATCCTCAGTCAACGGCAGCATTGGGGATGATAGGGTTGGCGCGAGGGCATATGGAGCAACAGCAACAGTTCCGCAAGCCCTCGATGCCGGGCCACCAATCGCAGGCAGCGACACCTGACTCGGTGGCTCAGAATGGTTCTCGGATCCAAGCCGAGATGTCGCGCATGTTCGAGGGGTACGTAAGCTTGAATGGATTTCAGTACAACGGAAATGAGGAGCAACAAGGACCGGGGTCGAACACGGACATGTCGGCGCCTGAAACGCCATCTGCCATGTTTGGGGTTGACGGAAATGGAACCGTGTTTCCCCAGTTCAGAGAAATGTATTAGAAAGGTACGCATTCTCAACGCTCGGATAAGGCGAAAGTCAGGTTTACATTATATCCTTCCCTGTATTGTTACGGACGGGATAAGGACAGACTGAGGCCACTCTGGGGGTGTATCGATATAACATTTGAATACACGCAGCAATGACTGTTTGAGAGTTATTGATGGCCCATCGCGATGTTCGTTAACAAGATTCAGAAATTCATCGATTTTTGAAGTGGTAAAAGGTCGTCAACTTTAATGGAGCATGTCTCAGGATTGGCGTGCCCCTGGTGCAGGAGGAGCCTTGAACAGATTCTCGAATGCATAACTCATCGAGCATAGATCTGGACGACAAATATTCTTCGTTGAACTCCAGGGTCGTAGGTCCAGACAGATCCAGTTTCATTGCGCTTAACTATCAACCCGTCATGGCGAATATGTATCCCTCTAAGCGAATAAGTCACCCGCTAAACTCCATCTCATGTCAGCACATGCCCTTCATCATCGGCATTAGTGCTCATTCCACCAACAACATAGGAAAATAACTTCAACATGTCCTCGGCAACAGTTCCTTTCCTCGTACATGCCCTCATCGAAACCCCCGCTGCCCTCTCCTTCATCTTCCGCCCATCCTCCCATCTTCAACCGCTGCCAAAAGAAGCGGGCCTTCTCCTTGCGTCCTTGGGAGGCCTTCTCCTCACGTCAAACCTCATCGCCCTCGTCTTCGTCCGTCGACCTTTTGATGACGTCGCCCGTCATGTCGCCCTCGCTTTTGCCTTCTGGCACATCTGGCCATGTTACCGCGCCTACGTCCGTCTGAGAGGACGCTCTCTAGAGGGAGAAGCGCCTGCGACAGCTGGAACGCTTGGAGGACCAGTGGTGCATCTGGGAGTTCACTTGTTATTGTTAACCATGTTCCTCTGTACTTGGTATTTCGGCAATGTTCAAAACTCCACACCATGAGTCTATAGTTCTAGAGTACACATCTTTTTATTTTAGCCCCTGAACAACCTCAGTCCCGCCTCCTCCGCATCAACCTCCATATCCTCATCCTCACTCTCCTCATTCAGCTGCATCTTGCGCCCAAACAACGTGCCAAAGAAGCGATCAATCGCCCCCTGCTCCCACGCCCGCCGGTCCTCGGGCGCCATAAAGTTCTGCAGCTTCTCGTGCACCGTGAACCGCATCTTGCGGCCCTTGCTCGCCTTGCGGTCCACGTTCTTGCGCATCTTGACTTCCTTAGCTGCCGTCAGCATCACCGTCGGAACGGCGCCCGCCGATGCCGCTGAGCCTTCCACCGTGCGCTGGTCCACGAGCTCCTTGAGGAGCACCTGGTAGAAGTCGGCGTCGTCGTAGATGTCGCTGTCTTCTGTCACGCTCTTGGCTGCCTGAGCAGGAGCGCATGATCGAGGGACGCGGGAGCGCTTCGCGAGGCGGTTGTCGGGGTTCGTGAGCTGCTCTTGGAGCGCACCGATAAGCGTCTTGTTTCGCGATCCGAGGCTGCCTGTTGTGACGTTGACAGACTGGACTTTGCGAGACCACTTCTCCAGGCGATCCTCCCTAAACTTGACGGATCGCTGCTCTTCAGCCTGCATTTGTTTCCAAATTTCGTCTGTAGTCATCGAGACGTCCAGCTCGCGCTTCCGCTTATCGCCAGCTCGAGACGATCTAAAGTTGTCCTTGAGGCTGCTGATAGTGTTCAGGAGCTTGATGGCTGCCTCTTCCGCTGCCTCGTACGGCTCGGACTCGGGCTCTGGGCTGTCCTCGATAGTGGCAAAGGTATTGGCGGCAATGAGGGCCTTTTGTAGACGAATTCGGAGGTTGAGCAATCCATCGTAAAGTTTTCGCTGCTCTCGGATTGCTAGACCCTTGTCGACGTCAGCCCGATTTGACAGGGCTGCCATGGCGGGCTTTGCGTCTTTCGCCTTTGTCTTCTTGGTGCCATCATCCTCGTCGCTATCGTCTTCATCTCCGTCTTCCTCATCCTCATCATCATCGCTAGCTGCCTCGTCCTCGTCAACCTCTTCGCCATCCTCTTCAGACTCGTCATCGGAGTCTCCAACACCGTCCACAAGAGCGTCGAGACCATCATCCATGCCATGCTCCTCGGAGTCAGACTCGCCGAGTTCCGCACCGCTCATGTCGTCCTCATCTTCGTTCACATCAGCACCCCCTTCGCCTCCATCATCAGAAGACATATAGTCTGCAGCAGTGGCTCTCTTCTTAGTAGGCTTCTTCGGTTTCGAGCTCCCACGGAAAGCAAAGTCCTTGAAGCGCTCTTTGTCGCTATCACCCAGGGCGTTGTCGCTTTCAATCTCCGAGTCGTTCACATCAGCCTCGTCGCGTTCCAAGTCGGCGGTCTCAGGGTCGTCGAAGTCTTCGTCGCCTGAGTCCTCGTCTTTGTCTTCCTTGTCGTCGGATTCGCTCTCTTGCTCTAAAGCATCTCTCGAGACGCGTGAGCCTCGATAGTGGGGGCCAAGTGATACACCCTCCTGTCTTCTCAATTTACTATTTCCCACTGAGACGTAATGCTCTGTCCCCGCATTCTCGTCCTCGCTTACTTCGCTTCCGCTGTCGTGCTCGCTGACATCGACGTTTGCTTCAGGATCGTAGTCTTGAGGGAAGGTTAGAAATTTGTCACGGTCTTGCGAATTTGAAGTTGAGATCATACCATTGACGATCTGTTCGTCGTCCTGGAACTCCTTTGCGCGACCCTTTGCTTTCGCCATTGTCGATACGATAAAGTGTCTTGGATCAGATGCACTGGAAAGCTCTCCCACCAACAGCAGCGGCCCCACGGTGGAAATTTTCGAGCGTCTTGAACTTTTAGGCGGTAGTGGGCGGCAGAACTTGAACAGTTAAGGTCAACGATGGATGGTCCCCAGCGGTGGGCGATAGCGCCGAGCAGAGCCGCTAGCTCGAGCTCCATAGGTAGAGCAAGTCTGAGTTGACGTCTTCATCGGTCTCATCGTGCGAGAATGGCTTTGACCCTTTAAGATGCTCTATACTTAATTGTTTTATCTACCTAGTCAAGGTTGTACAAGAGTCGAGGCGACGTTGGTTATTCTCAAGGCTCAAGGCCTCCATCATTGAAGTGAAGGCGGTGCAACCCGCACCTGAGCCTCCTACAATGCGTCCAACCTCTGCCCGCCTCTTCCAGACCCTTCGGGCTCTCCAACATGAGAACCCACTGGTAAAGCACTCCTTTATCTCTTCAGCTGACGAGTTTTCGCAGTTGCGCTAATCAATGGCAGGGTCTTCCCAGATCCGGCACGCCTCCGAGCTGGCCCCGACGCCCTGTACGGCGCAACATCACCGGCGTCGAGAAGGTCATCGCCGTGTCATCTGCTAAAGGCGGCGTAGGCAAGAGCACGGTCGCGGGTACTCGCTGTTTATCCTTTTCATACGGAATTGTGCTGAAGAAATAACTAGCAAATCTATCTCTGGCGTTTGCCCGCCTTGGTTACCGCGCTGGTATCCTGGACACTGACATATTCGGTCCTTCCATCCCTACGTTATTCGATCTCTCGGGCGAACCAAGGTTATCCAGCAGTCAGTTTCTCTGGCTGACGAGCGCTATACATGAAATGCTAACAGCCCACAGAAAATCAGTTGATTCCGCTCACGAATTATGGAGTCAAGACCATGTCCATGGGCTACTTGGTCGGCGAGAATGCCCCCGTCGTATGGCGAGGTCCCATGGTGATGAAAGCCATACAACAGCTTCTTCACGAAGTCGATTGGGGTGGTCTTGATGTTTTGGTCCTCGACCTGCCTCCGGGGACTGGAGATACGCAATTGACAATTACGCAACAAGTCATACTGGATGGTACGTGCTTACGAGATAACCGGAGTCTACATCTACTGACATTACACAGGCTCGGTCATCGTCACTACGCCTCATACTCTATCAACCAAGGACGCCGTCAAAGGCATCAACATGTTCAAGGCTGTTGACGTCAACATCCTCGGTCTGGTACAAAACATGTCTCTCTTCCAGTGCCCTCACTGCCACGGAGAGACGCACATCTTTGGGTCAAACGCAAGGGTGGAAAAGTTGTGCCAGGAGCACAAGATTGACTTGCTCGGCGATATCCCATTGCATCCCAATATCGGAGACGATGGGGATCGGGGAAAGCCAACCGTTGTCGCAGAACCCACAAGTGAGAGGGCAAACGCCTTCTTGAAGATCGCCCTGGAAATATGCCCCAAGATCCATCTGAGCAGCAACTAGAACAGGCTGTTCAGCTTGGTCAACATGTAGAATAATGTAAAACAGGTCTGGTAAAGGTACTTGTGACCCGATTCCTATTAGGCTCAACTTAGTGATGCACTCGACTCCGAGGGGACGACATGATGTGTGTCATGAAGAGTTCAATTGACCTCGGCTGGCCCGTAGAGACCGCGTCGCTCCTACGTACTTCGATGCTGGAAAAACAACTGGAGTGAACGCCAGAAAAGACAAGACGTTAGCCTCTCCCACGATCAAATGCAAGGCATGTTACCAAACAAAGCGAAAGCTCCCTAGACCTCCCAACGCCCTCTGCACGCCAATCGAAAATTCGTATTGAATGCCCTGCCAAGAGAGAATGCTCATTAGTCTAACTCATCGTTCACTTGGTATACGTGACGGCTTCGGGTCGGGTCTTTTCGCATGGCTTGGCCAGAGCCCGTGAAACCAACTGGATCAAACGTCAGCATTTCCGTTCGCTATAATCAAGTCAACCTTGGGCGCTAACCTCTAGCATGAACACCGTCAGGAGTGCGAAACATGCTCTCCTTCTTGTGATTCTTTCCAAACTTGGACTTGGCGCTGAACTCCTGCCACTTATTCTTGTTTTTCTCAAGCTCCTTCTTGGCTTTGATCTTCTTAGGCTTGGGAGGCTTCACGTCGCCAACTTCTTCGGCTTCCCTTTTGGCTTCGGGATACATTGTCGCACCGGCGGACGTCACCAGTCCTGGAGCCGGAGGGGTCGCGGGTGCCGAGGATGTAGGTGTGCCATCTGCCTTTCGCTTATTTGACACCGGCCGGATGTCTCGAGATCGCAGGGTCTCTGTGTTATCATAGGTCTTGAACTTGACAATGTAGATAGGGTCCGTCGAGGATCCTGTTATAGACGTGATACGTGCCAGGTAGAATGCCTTGTCGCCAGAAACCCACTTGGCTAACACAGTGTCGTTGACCTGGTAGTTGACGGGCGCCTCCTCCTTCTCCTCAGCTGGGACGGCTTTCTTGAAGGCGGGGTGGTTCTCGCGGGACCACTTCTCGGGCTCAGGTGGTGGCGATGGCTGCTTCAAAGCTGACTTGGGCGCCTGCTTGGGCTTGAGCTCAGCAATGTTCTCATTGAGAAGATCGATGAAGTTGTTCAACTCCTCCTTTAACGCTTTTAGTTCGACGTTGTCGGGGTCGTCGCGCAGCTGGCCGAAGACGATTTCGAGCTGTGAAAGTTAAGAGTCAGTATGGTTCAAAAGCTGGATGGGGAGAGCGGGCGTCGCACTTGATCTTGGTACAGCTTCTTTTCATCTTCAAGATCGGAGAGTGGTGACATGGCTGCAAATTGTATATTCTCTCGGCAAAGAGTATGCGACGCTGGTTTTAAGGGTAGTGGCGGAAGATAAGGTTAAATTGGAGCGGCGATGAGTTGGTTGGGCGAGTAAAGTTGATGCTCGTCGCGCGGATGATGGCGGTTACATGAGTGTCACGTGCCTAGTCCCAGCCTGCTACCTTAGGTAGGCGCTGGTACTGTGTACATTCGATCTCAACTGTCAAACTCCAAGTTGACAATGGGGAGCGTGGTTTTATTGACCCAGACCAGCGGATGAGTTGTCTTTATTATCATATCTTCGGGAGGCGAGTTTCATCTACAAGCGACATCTTCATATGTCGTATTGGCAAGTGCTCATGTCTCGCGACTCGATCTTGGCTCAGCGTTGCGACTGTCCAACGAGCGCTCCCGTTGGCTCAGGACAACTTGAAGACAGTAGGACAGTATCTATCTTTCTAGGCTACCTAGCACCTGAAAATGGGCAGTGCTTGTCGGCGTACATCCTAGACAGGAGGACAGGTTGGCTTGGTCCTCGAATTTCCCGGCAGATCGCAACCCTACCTCACTACGTAGAGTACGTTCAGGCTCAGGTGCGCCTACAGTCGGCCCGGGGTGCCGTGTTCGGTGCTCCGGGTGCCCCGACCGTTGGCTTTCCTCTAATGCAGTGTGTATCTTGCAACCTAGATAGGTACAGTATGTAGTGACGTATCCATGAGCTCGCACCATGTTCATGCTACGCTGATGATTTGTTGGTGTCGTTTTCCTGAGGGAACACGAGGAGAGAAACCCTGAAGACGGACGGAGGATTCGTATGGTGCATGCATTTCTGCTCTCGGCATGCCCAGTAAGGAGATTCCTAAAGTTCCGATTGCGGCTCGGTCTACGGATAGTTGCCTGATAAAGTGATACGGGACTCGTCTCTTGTCGTCCATTGTCATGGGTTCCTGTTCAACGTCCGTCCCATAATAAATAGCTCCATCCTATTTTTAAGTTACTCTCACGGTTGACGCCTCTCACTCTCGCTAACAACTGCATGGCCAAAGTAATTATCTACTCGGCGCTCACTCTCGCTTACTAGCTCTACCTGTACTCATTGTTCCATCATCATCATCACCACGGGAGAGGGGACGGACACTTCATCACTTTGCACGCTTTACCCTCTTTGTGCTCGCTCTCTTCCGATACTTTCGTCTTGGTGCATCTCACTCATGCCCGCACTCACACCCCAAACTCACGAGCGCACGCACATGCTCAGTCATTTCGAACAGACTTGATTTTTAATTACCATTTATTAGTTATTATCCTCCTTCCCCCCCCTCCCCAAATCTCGTCTCTTCTAGATTGCGCATTCATTTCTCTTCTTGCACCCTAGAAAAATTTCCCCTAGCTACCAACTAGTCCTAGCCCGTGTCTCGGCAACACTAGTTCATTCATCTCCGCCGTTTGTTTGTTCGTTTCGTCTGGGGCTTGTGGAATTTGTTGACCTACGTCAAAAAGTTGCTTCTCCTTCTCTTCGCGACGCTCAATTTTCCCTCCCTTTCTCCTCACGCTTCAACACTACCTCTGATTTCTTCCACGCGCATCGCGTCGCATCGCATCGCAGCCCCAGACCGCAAAGTAATCGCCGGCCGTCTCCGCCCCTCCACCGCTCTCGACCCTCACCGATTCTTCTCTCGGCCGATCAACTGACATCACTGGAGCCCGGTGAAATCGAGTTAAAGGGAGCTACACAGCTGGCTCCAGGAACACGTCACATTCATTGCCGACGAAGGCAACAACCTCGACTGCGCCTCGATTCATCTCGTCCATTGTCAACCTTGATTCGCATATTATCTTGCGACTCTCGCAGTGCTCATGATAATAGCCACGCAAGTCGTCGGGTCGGCCAGGAGGAACATTACTACACATTCTCAAGGTAGCAAAGGAAGGGCTACCCCCAAAGACGCCCTCTCCTCCCTGTAAACCGATCAATCGAGCGAATTGGAGTTGGCACGCAGCCCCAGCAGCCATGCCTCACACCCGGGATGCGGACAGCGCATCGTCGACGAGCGGCCAATCAAAACGGCCTCCGCTCAACCACCAGGAGAGCGACTCCCAGAGCGAGAGCAGCGGCGTTCATCACCAACACCAACATCACCGCCGACATCACCGTCATCACCAGCGACAGCACACCGTCGGCCACCTGCACCACGCCCGCGCTCCCACCGCAAAAAACGCCCCCAAGCAGCCCAAGCTCAGTCGTCGCCATACCGCCCCGCTCGACGAGAACAATCCGAACCAGCATACCACGCCCTCGAGCGCCAATTCCCACAGTCGAGCTGCCAGCGACGCAAAACTCTCCTCCCGCGATTCCTCATCGGCCAATCTCATAAAGAGCTCACCACAGACCAAGCTCGCCAAGAGCTCACCACAGACCAAGCTCGCCAAGAGCTCATCGCAGTCCAAGCTCGTCAAGAGCCCTTCTCATACGAAGCTCGTTAAGAGCCCCTCCCACACAAAGCTCAAGCGCAATCGCTCGCATACAGAAATTGTCAAGCGTACGCGATCCTCGGAGCTGAAGCGCGCTTCGAGCACCACCATTGTCTACCAGACTCAGACCTCTGGCGTCAAGTCGCAGGTCCACTTTGACTTGGGCACCGAGGAAGACGAATGGGTCGATGCCAGTGGGTCTAACTCGCCGTATCTCTCTCGCAAAGGCTCTCTCAACAGCAGCAACCACTCCGTCCATAACCCTGACGAGCGCACCGGTAACTCGAGACCCGTCACTCCCAGCGCTCCTGTTACTTCCGAGCAACCGGACCAGCACGACCAGCCCGAGGAACACCACATACCAAGCCCGGAGCGTCATAGAACACACCAGAAGCAGTACCTCACATCTCGCATCTTGCAGCGCACCCCCTCTCACGGAGCTCCGCCCCAGATGACCGCGGATTCGGCCCAAGTCTCCCCTCGTCGCTTCGCTCCAGCTTCCGCTGAGGGCCGTGAACCAGGTACTCTTATGGGGAGCAACCAGGACGAGCTGACATCCCGATTTGTTGAGGCCGTTGGTTCAGGATTGACGAGTGAGGGATCTTTCTACCGACCACCTCGAGCGGACTTTCGCCGGTTCGACGACACTCCTCAGAAACAACGCTCCGTGACTAGTCTCGCCGGCGATCGGGAGGCACCTACCGGTGCACCGAAAGAGGAAGTTGACGATAGCGCATTAGCGCCCAAGACGGCCCGACGGACAGCTCCCCCTCCCGCCCAGACCTCACGGACACAACAGAAACTGAACCTGCAACGGGCCAGCTCCGTCATCGAACCCGGCCAAGCAGTCAGCGGGGTCGGAGGTGCAGTCGGCCACAGCCCGCTGATCGGTGTCGGCGGCCCAGGTTACGACGGAGGCAATAGCCGCGACCCCCGAGTTGGCAAGCTCCTAGAACGCACAGGCATGGAATACCTCGTCGTCCGCCGACACCAAAACTCGGTCGCCCGCTCCGTCGACCGCCTCAACCACCTCCCCGGCGCAGATAGGTCCCTCCGCATCCCGCGATCCAACAATGCCTCCGCAAACGGCAAGCGTTCTCTCGACCTCACCATGCGCCACCACACCCGCAACGTCAGCATGCCCGATCCCCGGAGACCCGCCACGCCCAAGCGACCTACCTCGGTGCGGACCAACGGCGCGGCGTCGAGCTACGACGGCGGCGATGATGATGGCAGGTTAACGGATCGGTTGAGCGGATCGAGCTTGGTGGGTGGTGAAGAGGATGGTACGGCTGCGCTGTTGAGAAATTTGTGGGAGAAGTCGATGGAATTGAGTGCCAGCACGGATTAAAAGCGCTTGCACGTTATTAATATATTTATGGTTACGAGGGGGTTACGGCGCATAGATCGAATAGGAAAGTGTACAATAGGCAGGTATAGAGAAGGGTTATGAACTAAAACGAAGTCATGATTAGACCTCATGTTATGAATCTGGTGTCTGGATTTTGTTATCAGCTACAAGTGAGAAAGAATACCAAGTTATAGGGAGTCGGGCATTTATAGATGAAAAAGCAAATGTGTGTGTCTAGATGTCTTTCCACAGCTCTGAGCTACGCCTCTTGTATGCCGATTGCCCGTACGCGAAAACTTCATGTGTGATCCTATCCGTACGCCCTCTGATGCCGCATCCTCTCAGCTTCTGATGTCTGTTTACAATATTGTCTTGTTATTTATACATTGGGTGAAAGTTGATCGTACTTGACGCATCGCTCGACCTGTCGGCACGTTAATACTTCGTAATCATGAAGACGGGCATTGAGAGCATCAAAGCCGGGAGGGAAGGGTTGAAAGATAGACTTACATCTTCAATGCTGGCCTGCATAAACCGTCTCGCTTCAAGTCCTAACCACACCACCAACATGGAAAAGTCACCATGTTTTGCCATATCCGTACCGCTCTGGGCACTCAGCTGGCGCAAGATCGGCAGCGAACTGCTAAGCAGATCCACGTCCGGATTAAGACTGCGCCCAATTCCCTCCAGCAGCAGAATGCTAATAACCACGTTGACAAAGTCACCCTCAAGACGGACATGGTGATTCCGAACCATGCTGAGCACCTGCTGCAGAATGTCGCCGATCTTGACATTGCCAAGGGCCAGAGTACGGCTCTTGACACCGATAACGAGGTGCTGCATCTTAAGCGCAAAGACTTCCTTATCGAGTACAGCGTCCGGCTGACGGCAGCGTTCGCACATAAGGTGGCCGGCCTTGTAGCCGTCAAACTCGGCGACGGCGCGGAAGAGGTCGAGGAAGTTGGTGCGGTTTACAGCGTTAAGCTCAGTTACCAGTCCTGTGTCGATGAAGATAAGCTGTGGCCGGAAACCCTCGGCGTCAATCTTGGCCAGTTCTGTCTCCCAGGCCTTTGGGTCTTTGCGGTGTCGGTACGGTCGAAGACGCTCGAGCACTTGCTCCGTGACGTCATCTTGCTCGTCCGGATGGGCCGTAGTGAGCTTTTTCCGCAAGCGTAGATCTGGATGGGCGGATTGATAGAACCGAACCATGATGTTGCCGGGATGCAGGTCAGCGTGGACAAAGTTGTCCAGGAGGAGCATGCGGAGGAAAGCGTCAAGACCTTCATCTGCAATATCATGTTGAAAGACGCCGCCACCATTCTCCATAAAGTCGGCCAACGGTATTCCCTGCGCAAACTCTTCGATCAAGACGTTGCGTGTGGTGAAATCGGTGTAAGGATAGGGGAACCAGGCCGTGGGCCGATCCTTGAAATTCTTTCGAAAAATGGTTAGATTTGCAGCTTCTATGCGGAGGTCAAGCTGAAGCCTCATCATCTCTCCAAACTGAGCTACCTCGTCTGGTAGCGAGAGCCACTCAATTGTGGGGATGAGGTTGAGCATAGAGGCAAAGAAGTGCATGATGCGAAGATCTCTGCGGACCGTCCTCTCTACATGCGGGTGCAACACCTTGACGGCAACGTAGGACGAAGGCACTCTTTGCGGCGAGCTCTTGAGCACTGTTTCCACGTTCCGCCTCATGTTGTGCACCAACGGTTGTATCGAGTCTTGAGCGTCGATCTCATCTGGCCGGGCCAGGTCGGGCTTCAACTTGGCCTTGTAGACCTGCGCAATGGCTCCCACGCCAAGGGGCTTCTCATGAAATTCATCAAAGATATCCTCAAAACGACGACCACCGAATGCAGCCTCGACCGTCTTACGGGTGGCGTGCATTGAGTGAGCTGGGGCATTCGAGTGCAGCTTGGACATGATGTCGCACATCTCGGTAGGGAAGATATCGGTTCGCGAAGCTGCCCACTGCCCGAGCTTGATGAAGGCCGGACCAGCCAATTCCATCTCATTGACCAAAAATCCATACCACCAGAGCGTGCCGCTACGCTCGTTGTCTCGATCGGGTTGTCGGCTCCCAAACCATATGACGGGGACAGTGATGATAACGGGCACAAAGATGACGACAAGCTGCAGGAAGCGGATACCGGTGCAGAAGGGCTCAACTATCAACAAATCGAGCAAGTATTGGATGCGATTTACTAATCGTGAGAGGCCCCGAGACTCAGCAGGGACGCCCTTTTTTACCTCGGCTCGCGATACCTCGAGCATGCGCCTCTCGCCTGTCTCCTCACTGCCGTTTTCTTGTTGCGACAGCTCGACGAATGCCGCCGTACCTAGTGCAGCTGCACCGCCGGACGCGCGCAAGACTGTTCTTCTCGACCAGCCCGTTGGCCATTGCTTCGGTCGAGAGCAGCGGGAGCTGTTGGAAGCGAATCGACGACTGAGGAGCGCGACGTTGAACCTAGCATGGGTGTTGACGTTGGGACATGTTCGGAAGCCCGGACGGACGAAGAAGCGGCCTATGAACAAGCCAGCTCTCATCTCGGCAAAGGAAAGGCGTGGTTATCGAAATGTATAGATGCGAACAATCTCATGTTCGGGCGAGGCCTCGCGGCGATGACATGCAAGAAGTGATACCAATAAATCTACTTGCGCATGTGCAAATAAATGTTGCTAGGTATGATGCGAAGACTTGCAAGGATGCCCGCGATCCCCTGGACACACGAACCAACGATTGGTTTTGGTGACGTCGGAGCTTCGAGTGACGTATACAGTAGTTCGGGAATAGCTCGGATAAACACGAGCTTTAAGCCCCTGGGCTGCCAGGAGTCGGGATCTGGCGCGGGTTCCTCCGACGGGACCGTCTTGCGCTTGATTTTTTGATCGGCGGCGATAAACGTCCATTTGTCCATTGTTTTTTGCCATCTCCAAAACTTCATCTTCGTCATCGTTGCCAGCCACCATTTGCGATTCTATTCGGTACCCTCGTCCTTGAAGCCAAGTGACCTGGTCCTTTGGCTTTCTTATCAAATACAGACTTTTTAATTCATAACTCTTCACAATGGGTTGGTTCTGGGCAGACACTGCTCCTGCGACTGTCCATGTCCCCGTTGGACATCCGGCGACTACCGACAAGGCGCCCCCTGTACGCTCACATCGTCCACCGACCTCAACCCGTCGCTAATTCTCTTCCAGGCTGGATGTCCCATGCACAAGAAGACGCTCGATGCGCTCAACCCTGACGCCAAGTGCCAGAAGCCCGCCGATGCCCCTGCCGCCTCAGGATGCCCCATCCCTCATGCCGCCCGAACGGAGGAGAAGCCCAAGTCCTTGATGTCCCAGCTCAACCCTCTCAACTACATGTTTCCCGATCTATCTCAGAAGCCTGCGCCTAACCAATCACTCGCGCTGCCGACTTCACGAGATGAGTCAACTATTCCCAAGGGCTCAGGCGACGGGAACTGGGAGTATCCTTCTCCTCAGCAAATGTACAACGCTTTGCTACGCAAGGGATACACAGACACAGACATCACCGCTGTTGAGGGCATGGTTTCGGTGCACAACTTCTTGAACGAAGGCGCTTGGCAGGAGATTCTCGGTTGGGAACAGCGGTTCGCTCGAGGACTGTACAAGGGGTGGCAGATCTGCAAGAGAGGCGAGGCCCATGTTGATGAGGAGCTGGGTCGACATTGGGATGGTATTGATACTGAACCTAGCCTCGTCCGCTTCCAAGGTCGACCTAAGGACTTGACTCCCAAGGCCACCATGATGCAAGTTCTGGGTTGGATCTGCCCGTCAAAATTTGCGTAAGTTCTTCCGTGACAAACTACAGCCATTCTGACTAACGAATCCCAAGTACCGAGCCTCCTTTTGACCGACACGACTGGTACGTTTCGCGGGAGATCAACGGCCAGAAGAAGGAAATTCGATATGTTATCGACTACTACTCTGGTGAACCCGAGCCCACGGGCGATCCTGTCTTCTATCTGGATGTGCGCCCGGCCGTTACTCCCCAGGGCGCAGCCGAACGAATCATTAGATGGAGCACCGATACATGGTGGAAGGCCATTGGTGGCGACAGGCGGGAGCAGGACACCCAACCCTGGTACCGCGGTTTCGGCTCTTCGTAATATCAGTCCTTAGGCGCTTGGGTCATGACGGATGCAGGTTTCAATAGGAAGGCTTCTGGCATGTTGCATTCTCCTCTCTGGTTTTCACGGATGGGGTGTATTCTATAATGATGACTGGATGTCACTTGTACGAGGGGGAAGGAAAATTTCACAACATTTTTGTATTATACAGCATTTTTGGTTGGGCATTATATTATCTAGGTCAAACTTACAGCCAAGTTATTCACCTGATCCAGGAGAGCCTGATCCTCTCCCGCTGCATTCTTGAGCACTTTTCCCAATTGATGGTCCACAGTCTGGCCCGGGACATCAGACGCAACACCCTGCGCCTGCTGAATGCGTGCCATCTGAAATTGGAGGAAGAACTTGGGAACCTTGACGTCGAGGCCTCCTCCAACGGACCTTACACCCGCCTCGGTCGCCAGATAGACGTTAAGCTCGTCCTGAAACAGCTGCAAGTCGTTATCCGCCAGCGGCGACGTCGTGGCAAACTTGTCGAGAGAAAATGCGAGGGGCGTCTGGCCGGAGGCGGCAAAGTTGATGAAGGAGAAGGTGACGCTGCCGGAGGTGACGTCTGGGACACCCTCGATGGTCGTCTGCGAGGTGTCGCATGTGACGCTCGAGGCCAGAGATGTGGCCAAGGAGGAGACTTCTTCGGGGAGGGCCTGTGAGCCAATAACGAAGCAGGGGTTTTGTCGCTTGGGCAGATGAGGTGCTGTAAGCTGTAAGTTGGCTTGTCTTGGTGAAGTTAGGTTGTGGACTGAAGGTACTTGCCTGCAAGTGCACCGCTGGTGAATACGATGAGAGTTGAGAAGTGCATTTCCAACCAAGTGAGCGTGACAATAAAATACAAGTTAACGAAAGTCCTCCAGACAACTTGAAGAATACCTAGATGAGATGAGACTGGACGTGATATGCTGCCATTTCACTTCTTCAGTAGGGATCATCAGCTTCTTATAAGCAGCCCATTTACTACTCCGTTAGCATCACCAAGCCGGGGCTCAAGCAGCATCAAGTTGACACTAAAGTCTGATACCAGAGTGTAGAATCCAGAATACATTCATCTTGTCTAGCTTGGTGTCATCCGACAGGGTTCGTCTCACAACCAGCTTGACGAAGCTCCCTGCGACGCATACCGTCCCAGGGGCGCACCCAAGAGTTTCAAGGATCCCCAACCTCAACTCCTCGGGGTATGAAAAACCGGCCATGGTCGCTTAGATGGCAATCTAGAGCGCCTATACACATCTCACTACCAGTTTGGGTCAGTCTCCGAGAGTCTTCCAAGTTTCCGTCTGACAGACGCTTCAGGCCTTGGTCGAGTTTCCGGATTGGGTAACCAATCTGTAACAAAGGAGATGAGATCTGAGCGGCAATTGAGACGTCGGTTAACCAGGATGACACCCGAGCCTCTTGAGTTTTCTTTCAAGGAGGATCCTTGCAATCAGACTCTAAACCTTTAAAGTTTTCTCTTCAAAGCCAGAAATTATTGTTTCTGTTGTTTTACTTGATCCATCAAGCACATGCAATGCACTCAGTGGCTCTTCCATGAACCCGGATCAAAGTAGCTCCATTCAGCCAATCACCGCCTGCGTAACTTATCTCTTTGGTCCCTGGACTTTTTTCCCGAGAAACTCCAACAAATATCCATTCGCAGGGGAAATCTTGCGTCGCACAACCTCCACAACATCGCCCTCTCCGCGATGTCTGCTGAGGCCTCTTCTGCTCCCAGCGAATTCACCCGGCTGCACATCAGTCCTCTTGATCCCGAACTGCTCAAGATCATTCTGCCGGCCTCTGTCGCTCCCGAGGCGCGCAACATTTCCTACCACACGATCGAGACGTTTCCCGAGCGGCGATACGGTTTTGTCGAACTGCCGAAAATGGAGGCTGAAAAGCTCAAGAAGAAGCTCAATGGCGCTGTGCTGAAGGGCGCCAAGCTACGGGTCGACAAGGCCCGGCCAGAGGAGAGAGTTGAGCCCAACAGTGAACTCGACAAGGCGTATGAGGAGAGGGATGAGAAGAAGAAGAAGGCCAGGGAGTCCAAGGAGAGCTCGAGAAAGCGGAAGCGGGACCCGGACCTTGTCGAGGGCGTCGCCTTGACCGACCGCAAAGTCAAGAGAGGCTGGACAGAGCCTGCCGATCAACGGAGGAAGAAGAGCAGGAAGGACAAGGACAAGGAGAAGGATGGCAAGCACACGGAGAAGAAGAAGCGCCTAAAGTCCAAGTACACCGACCAGGAGGAGTGCTTGCTCAAAACAAAGGTGCCGCCCAACGCCGTTGCCAACATGGCCGAGGACGATCAGCCCAGGAAGCGGAAGAAGGGCAAGTCACGCGAGGTGACGATCCATGAATTTGAGAAGACGACCAAGTTTCCGAGCTTCTTGAAGAACTCGGTAGCCGAAGGAGAGTCTAAGGCGGCGACAGAGTTTGTCGAGGGCAAGGGTTGGGTGGATGAGGATGGCAACGTTGTGGAGGCTGTCAAGACAAGGAAGCCTCCTCAGCCCGCGCCCAAGAAGAAGTCGAAGAAGGCAACGCCTCCTCCAGTAGAGGAGTCGGATGATGACACGAGCAGCATCGGCACCAGCAGTAGCGGCTCCTCAGATGAAGACAATGACGACGAAGAGGAAGTGGAAGTGGAAGTGGAAGTGCAAAAGGAAACCAAAAAGGTTTCGCAAAAGGAAGAGTCCTCTTCTGAGGATTCCTCGACTGAAGATTCCTCCCCCAACAATCGTGACTCCCGTCAAACACCCGAACACGCAACACCTCTCTCGGCCATCAAAGCTGACACCTCGAGACCCATGTCCTCGAGCTCCTCGAGAAGCCTCACCATCAAGATACCCCCTCCCATCACCCCC
>JAAVUK010000028.1:0-51762 GCA_014899095.1 Fusarium buxicola | reverse complement strand
TATATATACTTAGGTAGCTTACGGGGTCTTAAGTCTAGATTATAGTAAGCCGTAACCTAAAAGCGTGAGTCGTTATAAGGGGATCACGGTTAGTAGTGGGTATAAGGCGTGAGTCGCTGTGTGATTGGTTTGAAAGTATGGGGTTACACGTGACGTAAGCGATTCGTCCTGTTGGGTCGTAACACCTTATTGAAGATAGCCAGCGGCACTAGATAGACCCAAGCCTTCTAACAAACTTAATATCAAGGTTTCCTGCCCCAAATGATGTGGGCTGGGAGGTAGAGATGTACAGAATTATCCTTGAGTTCATTCCTGGCCTGAGCCATCATCACGTCAATCTCTCTCGAGCTCCAGCCAAGTATGCCCCCAAAGAGCTTGGGTGTATAGGAGTTGATAGCTTGGAGTGACTGCACAGCTTGATACCTTCCGACATCTTTCAGTACTGGGTCTTTAGGCCACGCACCAATCGGTATCTAGATGTAATTGTTAGTTCCTAGACGACCAGGCCACATGAAGAAAATGAGACATACCTTGAGCACTTCCTCATTGATGTCGACGAAACCGGCCTCTTTCAACATATCCTTCCAGTGATGGGCGCAGTCTATAGGTTTCCCGAACTTTGTACTGCTCTCGCGGATGCCATCGGCCCAGCGCTGGGCACTTGTGGCTTTCTCGAGTGTTCCATCATCAGACATGAAGAATCCACGCTGGGCCTGGAGCTCAATATATCCACCGGAAACCAAGTTCTCAAAGGCTTGCTTGAATAGCTTTCCGTCAGCGCCAATACAGCCTTCCAGCTCGCGTGCATGTATAAAGTCGAATGGTTTTTTGAAGACCCATGGATCATCAAAATCATCAACTTCGAAGCTGCAATTGGCCGGGGCCCTGCTTCTCAATTATCATCCAAGCTCATTACGTAGATGATAAGAGCAAGCTTAGTTACTTACCATTTAGGCTGTATAGGACTGAGATCTGTCCCGATCACCTCGGCTGACGGATGTTCACTAAAGCCGCCATAACGTTATTGATATTCCACAATTGGCGTGTTTGCGACATGTGCTTACTCTGCAAAGTCTATCGCCCATATACCAGTTCCGGTACCCAGATCAAGTACTCGCTGAGGATGTTTGCCGATCGGCGCGAGGTAAAGTTTTCCTTTGAGAACGAGGCTGTAAATGTGATGAATCAGATCCATCCGGTCTTGTTCCTCATCATCGTTTGGCTGGCAATAAAACCGTCAGTCTGCGGGCAAGCATTTGTTCTTGGCATCATCGAATGCTGACCACTAGGTAGGTGCCTTCGCGAAAGGCATGATAGCGGCGTCCATTCTGCAAACATGTTAGACGTTGATAGGCTGTGTTGCTCATTTTTACTAACCTCATATCTAAGGAAGACAGTAGCGAGCGCTCTAGGTCAGAACAAATGCGAGCAAGCCTTTGCTGGTATCCCTCACCTGTAGTTGTATATGCTCGAGTTGAGAGACGATAGGTAACTCGAAGATTGTTCCCTGGAGGGATTCGTCAGAGAAGATTCTAGTATGAGTGATGGTCCAATACTAACGCAGCGTCAAACGTAGAGTCGGTTTCGTCTTGGTCGTGCTTTTGAGCGATGCTAGTACCCTATCATTCGCGTAACGCATGTCAACAAAGAGAGTGACTCACATCTGCCTCAATCTGATTGCCGGGCTGCAAGTCCTCTGCGGCAGTTGTCGAGGCTCCCAATTGCTGCTCTGCCTCGTGAGCTGTTTCGATAGCCATGACTGGCGAGTTGTTGAAAAGATGTACGGATTGGAGAGGGGTAAGTTTGAAGGGGAATGTCTTGACCCTTTTAACATCTTGTATTTCGCTAATTACCATCACATCATGTTGGTCCACTCTCGGGGGACACACACACTGCAGCCAGACGGAACGCAAAGCCCCTTGTGCCGCTGCCGCCTGGTGTTGAGATCCCTGCTAGCGGTGCACCAACGCTCCCAACCTGAACAACTGATTGGTGGATGACGAGGAGGGTTGATTTCTCCGTCAGATGGGTAGAAAGACCAAGTGTCAAGGACACCCAGGAACCCTCTGCTCATATGATCAATCGAAACGGAATTAGCGTTTGTAACCCGACCTTGTAGTATCAAGGACACACGTCTATAGTATCTGGAGATGATAATTTGCTTTTGTCCCTGACTAAACAGACATGATCTCTCCCGAGACAAGTCAATGTGAGCTAACCGACCTTCCAGGTTCGACCTTCACAGACACTAGAATTGATCCGCTAGATAATCACTTAACCTACGATTTCAAATAGTAACTAGAAGGCCAATCCCAAGACTTGAACCAATCAGTAAGAGACCATTTGCCCAATCTAATATTAGCCAAAGATAGAAGTTTGATTAATATAAGGACTGAGGAAAATGCAGGGTAGGTAGCCTGCATCCTGTTAAGCAGTTTATTTACTTTTATAACCTCGATGCTATCTAGAGAATTGTACCTTTCCAGATAAGCGCATGGGTATTCCCTCAATTAGAACCATTCCAGCGGGACTATATTAAGGGTAAGGAGTAGCTCACTTGATTACAGGTTGAAAAACTAATACCTCTAGGGACAAAACAGGTTGCTGGGATGATGATCCCAAGTTGCTGTCAATGGCTGTTATTGAAGTTAACGATCTGCTCTTGACCAACTATAAGAATTTCACGACACAGCCTACTATTAGCCTGGTATGTAAGTAACGTTTCCTAATTCTTCAGTAAAGATACATATCAAACCCACTACCGTCAAACTCCGCATCCGCATCTAGCCTGATAAGAATTGGGTTACCATCCCCTTTCCCTAAGAAAGACTAAGGGTAAAAGAATCCTTTGAATGGGTTGGCAATCGTATTAGTGAGACAGTTAACACTACCAAGCTCAGTACAGTAGGCTAAGTAGTGCCCTGCTGGTCCCTAAACCAGATCAGCCAATGGGGCAATGCTATGGGGCGCCCCGAGGGAAGTGACATGTGGATGTGTATGGAGAGTGCAGTACACAAGAAAGCTCACACGAGGTAGATCTCTTTTCAAAGCTGACATATGCATCGTCTACATTTCTACGGATGCTGGGGTCGGCTTGCGTTGCGATAGGTTTATGAATAGTAGGAATAGTAATTTATAGCTGTCTATCACACGAAACTACTACGTAACAAGACATGGAGTGTCCTAAATATCTGCCTCAATCTATAGCACCTATGCAATATCCTTTACTAGTGGTCTTTGGATTTATCAAACACGAGTTTCAACTGCTCTCATACTACTGAGTTAGTTGTTCCTCGTCGCCAGCGACGAAATCTCCAATCTAAGCACCATTCTCGCCGTGTCCCTTGATTATCGCCATTCTTCAAGGGTCGCGCCTGATACGTAACCTAAGAAGTTGCGTGTCGTTCAACCATAACGACTTCAACAAATTACGACGTTCCTGCTCCCTCAGTTCGATCTCAGCGTCGATCCCAGGAAGACTATCTGGCAGATCATCGATAAGAAACTCACCGCTCCTTGCCTGCTCGAAGACCTCGGAAGTTGATCCCGGCTTATCGGTACACACTGACAAGTTCGCGGCTTTGAACCCCGGCTTACCCGACTCAGAGGCCAACTGCATAACTGGAATGTCGCTGCTGGTATAACCTCCTCTCCTTTCCCCGTCGCCTTTCTTCACTTCTGAATCGATCTTGCGCGCAACGTGACGCACAAACTTGAGGTCAAATTTAGAGAACGAGGCGTTCTTTCTTGCCGTCATGATGGTGCGTGCTGAGTCGATGAGGAAGGGGAGTCCAGCGACGGAGAGTTGCTCGGCCCAGTAGGTCAGGAGTTGGAACTCTGTCTCAAAGATTCCCCTGTCATCTTCTAGATGATCGACAATGGAACGGACCGCAGACTTCATCGTCCTCACTCCGGCTACATCTGCTTCGGTCAAAGGGCGATTGATAAACCAGGAGAGGTTTATGATGGGGGGGCCTTTTTTTGAGCCATGCTTGCGAATTAGCGCTGTGACTTCGGGTATAGAGCTGGTCTTGAAGCATTCCATCTTGATGACTTGTGACCGTCGGGCCTTAAGAATCTTGCCACTGAGAAAGGGTGATAGTAGTGAAGTGTGTGAGCGTCGATATGCAGACTGTGATGAATCTCAGACTTGGGTTTCGAAGTTGAACGCGATCGCAACATACCTTTATAGTTGGAGTTCCAACTGTTGACCAATGCGAGCGAGAAGCTGTTCGTGTAGATAGTGGTGCCGATCTGTTCTTAGGCATCTTGATGTGCGATGCATTGTGATCCGAGGACAAACTACAGAGTTCGAGGACATTCAAGTGTACATTACAAGACAAGGATAGTAGAAGAAACGGTCGCGAACAGTGTCGTTAGCGTAGCAAGTATATTCATTGCCTTTGCGAAAGCAACATAGCATGTCCATTGAACACCCAGCAAAGGGTAGTCACGTGACTAAATCATCTAGCCAATCACCTGTTTGCAGCCCTGAGATATGCCCACATTTGAAAATGAGTTCTGGGACGTTAGGACTTCCGCACCTAAAACCTAACAACTATCTACCCATCTATCTTTACAACAGTTAAGCCTTCTTGGTCAGAATGTCAGCCCAAGATGCCGCAGGAAACTCTGGCACAACCAAACCGGCCTTGCCGGCCAACGTCTCTATCTTTTCGCCAACAAAGGCCTCCGCAATTGACGCCTTGCTTAGCGGGCGTCTCTTCACACGGCTTGCGGTGAGCGCACGCACCAAACCTGCACAGCTTGCAGCGGCTATCGAGAAACGCCCAGAGGTAGATGAGGCCTTCTGCCTTATCCATGGTAATGTCGTGCTCATCTTCGACATTGGGGAGGGCGAGAAGCAGGGCGAGGAATTGGAGGAAGTGCATCACGAGCATTTTCGGCTTGTCTGTCTAGCTCTCAAGGAATACGACATCGGTCTCGACGTGGCAGGGTGTATATTTGATGCACCTGATGTCCTCAGTGCTGGTTTCCAGCTTGACAAGTTGCATGAGGGCGCTGCGTTGGTGATCGATCTAGTGGAGGTAGAAGCAGACAGCGACGATAATGATGGGTCAGCTACTTGAGTCTTACCGGCAGGAGAAAGCGATATCGATATGACCTGGATCGCTTGGGAATATAAATCATTAGGGAACCACACCTTCGAGACATTTCCGACCCAAACACCCATTCCAACCAACCTTGACTAGGTCCCGGATATAGCCAACGGAGTTAATACTACCTTCGACGTCTTAGACCGAATAACAATCAGAGTCCGGCCTTCTCATGGAGACGAGAGTCATTTCATCGCTTCGCCAATGACACATCTCAATGGCGGAGCAAGAATCCAACACGGTATTCTAAGTGCCCCCCAGCTCGAAGCCATTTTTCCGAATTTCACAGAGCTAGCTCTCGTATTAAGAGTATATACCCAGTATGTTAATATTTAGATTTATATATCTAGACAAGGTCGTGTACAGGCGCGGCAATGTACAAGCACATAAAGTGATACTGCCCCTGGCGATGAGTTTGTTAATATAGGTTATGGGCAATGTCATATAACAACCCAGCGAGAAGTGACTGAGACCAAGACGGTACAAGATGCGTTAAAGGCCACGGGCCAACATCTTTAATAGCAGTCTTAACTACTCCTTTCTAAGACCGATTGCAGACATGTCCGCAATTGGTCCCAGAATGGAAAAGCACAGCTAAGGATCTGTTCGGGATTGCTCGACCTGCAGTGTATCCTCTAATTAGCCCTCTCTATCATATCGATCTTCTCCCGGCACTCGAAGGCTATTCACCTCTATATTCGATACCACACCCACCGTCCAAGTATTTACGCTAGACTAGGACATGGGCAAACAGAAATCCCAAACCAGTACCGGGGGTAATACTCGCTCTGTAAGGACTCGAAGCATGGGATGCGTTGTGGAACCTGAGGAGGACAATTCTGCCGATAATTCCATGAAGGTAACTTAGGTATCAGCTTAACAATTTCCTATCACGTGGTCAGCTGGTCCGGCTAGGTCACGTAGACCCCCGGTGTACTCTATGCCTCGTAGAATTGCAGCTATTGTCGCGGAATAAGGTGGTTTGGCAGGGTATTAATAGTACTTAAAGTAACCTTCTTGTAAATGTAAACTGCTAGCCTTTTAATGTACCTTTGAGCTACTGGCGTCTTGGCTGCACCTTTGCTTTTAATCTAATTAGCTGCTAACCCTTGCAGGATGTCGGATATTATACACCAACGAGTCTAGCTTAGGCATTAGCTCAGCAATAGTCTAGCAGCTAACAACGACTATTGATTTGTGGCGTCAGCTAAGCACATTAATAAGTGTTTATGCATGCCCCTTTCCTGCTGCCACATTTATGACTATAAGAAGATCTCAAGAGAAAGATTTTTATCATTTTATATATGCCATTCGCATGTATCCACTTTAGCCACTCTTTACCTACCGCAATGCGATCTGCCGTTCTTTTACGTTTGGCCTTTAGCCTATTAGCTACTGGCTTTGCAGTTGCGAGCCCATGCAAGCCGTGTGAGTGCTATTTTCATTGTCGCCACAGTTGGAAAAAATACTGATACCACTGTTAGCCCTAACGAAGACAACATCTGCTGTCACCTCGGCCGCCTCTACCGAGGTGACATTGGCCACGCTGCTTGAATCGACTGCGACAGTTGCATCAACCACGTCCTTTGTTACTACCGAGTCCTCGGAGGAGACATCTGCTTCTTCTGCCACCATCGAGACGTCCGCGGCCTCAGCCGCCATTGTGTCTGCTACTACTAAGTCTACTGCCACTGAGTCTCAGTCCACCACCACTGAATTCAGCACCACTACGGCTGCCCCGACAACGGAGACAACTTCAACTGCGCCCATCCCTACCTTCACCATTGTTGCTACCGGTCAAGGCCCCGTCGAGGGCAGGAATCTATACACATACAACCAACCCGACGCCGTGGCGGTTTTCGACCCCCCAAACGCCGGCGGCAGCGGCGCCTGGGACCCTACAGCCCGACCTTACACCATCGATGCCCAAGGCAGAATCATTAATGACCAGGGCTGGTTTCTCTGCGGAACCTACGTGCCGGACAACGACTTGCTCAACGCCCCTGCAGTAGTTGGAACCTGCCACAAAGAGCAAAAGCTAAGGAGCGCTTTCTTGACTTGCAAAGTGACTGCCGACCACAAGGTCCAGTGCTCCATCCCCGCCATCTCTTGTGTGGCCAACGATAGCTTTTTTAGTACCCCGATTTGTGAAGTGGCTACCGGTACGTGGAGCCAGCTTTTTGTGGCAGTTCAAGGACCAGGCCATGTACTGCGCATTGGTGATAGCAACACCCCTTCCTACTATAATCCTACAGAGTTAAGTGTTCGGGAGGTGTAATAATAATTTTTATTCGTGTAAATAACAACACCTTTATATATATATAAAAGTAAGCAGTTAGCATTAGCGCTTACGTGAGAAAAGGGGCTGCGTGATGATAAACTATGCTCTTAACAGCTGACCACATGCCCTATTATGGAGCGCCTGTTGTACTTAAAATTAGCCTGTCGCTGCATCTTCTTTACAGTAAAATAAGGCTCTTACAGCCCTCTTTCATATGCTTGGTTATGGTAATCTATAGCTTATATCACATACTGGCATATCTTGATGCACAGCAGCTTCCTAAAACTCAGCCAGACTATCAAGCTCCGACGCTCAGCGGAATCCAGACACACCATAGTGTCGGTAGTATCTAAGACGTAGGGGCTGGGGTTAAGAACCATTTGATTAGTAACGCACTATATCGTTTAGAAGACGTCTGGTTCACCCCACACTGTCAGTATATGTTGCAGAGCTTTGCTGACGCTGGCTAATACTCTATTTACAGGCGAAGCGCGTCGAAATATGACGACACCCAAACATATTGGTTATCTTTCGTACCTCAGATTGAGGATATTGGTGACATGCGTTCGTCTAGTCGTCAAAGTTCAGAGCTACACGAGACTCCGTCGAGACAGGCTGCTCAATCAAAGCAGGGGGGTCCACGTCGAGACGCTCCGCATTCCTTCTCGCAGCCCAGGCCGCTTCATCAACGCCGACTTGTACTACCCTGACTCGGCAGGCTCATCAAAGCCCATTTTGATCAACTGGCACGGCAGTGGTTTTATTCTACCGTTACATGGTATGGACAGAGTCTTTTGTGCTCGGGTGGCGCAACGAGCAGGAATCTATGTTATTGACGCTGATTATCGCAAATCACCCGAGACCCCGTTCCCTGGCCCCTTGGAAGATGCTGAAGACGTAACGCAATGGACAATTGTTCAGAATCGGTTCGACAAAACGCGTCTGGCAGTTTCAGGCTTTAGCGCCGGGGCTACGATTTCTCTGGCTACGGCTGTTAACTCTCACGAATCTCTCAGCATCGCCGTTTCGGCAGCGGTTGTTTTCTACCCTTTCACCGACATGTCTATCCCGTCTGAAGCTAAGATGGTGGCGGATCCAATTAGGCCGCCACCGCCTTATGTTTCCCACCTCTTCAACGACTCATATGCTTTTGACAAATCATCACGGACCAATCCCCGCGTGTCACCGGCTTTAGCCGACCGGGAAAGCTTCCCGGCGACAGTTGGAATTTTGACCTGTGATGGGGACATACTGCAGCCCGAGGGTTTGGCCTTGGCTATGAAGCTGGAAGCTAGCGATAAAAACGTCTCTTTGAAGGAGATGAAGGGAGTAGCACATGCTTTTGATACTGGGGCGCTTGAAGGCTCATTTGAGTAGCAGAAACGTGAAGAAGCATATGCATGGGCGATCGATGTCTTGAAGAATGCTTTACATTTATAACCGATTGATTTCCTAAGAAACCTTCTATATTCAACGTCGTTCTTTAAAGCAAGGAGTTGAGTGGATTAGATAATTCACGGTAGTATTTATATTCAGTAGTGGGAATTTTCATTGTCTGTCATCTTTTTAGATTGCGGGCAACAAGAATGGCTTGAGTTAACCCGACGCCCTTAATCATTACAGCATGACAGGCAACAACGGAAATCCTGTAGCTCATAACCACTCCGGCAAAACTTCTACTTAGAGTATTTAAGCCGCACGATCCAAGTGGATGGATGGCCAGCACCGTCGCTGGAAGATTCACGAACTCGGACAGGTAGTATGTTTGAATATCGGCAGATGTACCGGCTTGCGCAGGCGCAGCCTGTTCAGTAACATGGCTATGTTGCGGCTGGCTGTGAAGCAGCTTGCTGAGGAGACGAGACACAGGTATAAGTTACTGTATTACCATGGCAGTCGTTTTGCGTCCTGAGCCACCTCTCGCTTGTGTGCCGTCCCATACTATGATTTGGCTGTCATTTGTTGTGCCGTGTTTCTTCCGGAGTCCTGTTGAATCGCAGAGCCGAGAGCCAGCTGTCAACAGGCTCACTATCCTTCCGAGGCTGTTATTCTCGGTGTTGTACTCTGCATCCAGATCGCCATAGATTCCCTAGACACTGAACAATTCGATCCCGTCCAAAGTCAACTCTTTGTGGGAGTGATCATAACTTAGCAGTGGTGTGTTGGCGCCGTCCCAGGCCATGCTTTAAAGCCCGCATCGAATACAGGGCAAACCTCCGAGAGCCGCACAAGACCAAACTCACCATTGGGGCAACCTTGACAGCATTCCAGCGAAAATCCGGGTTCGTTTCCGTGACCGATTCCTGGCGATGTTCATCCATAATGGACTAGTAGTGCTTGGGAAATGGCTATATAATATAAAGATAAAGGTAGAAATTTAGGCCAGGGGTGTTTCCGAGATACCTTCTGAGATATTTTATGAGCTATAAACAGGCAATATCTGGCTGGTCTATAGCGACTTTGAGCTCATGCACTACAGAATAACCGTGGGCAAACGATGCAGGGACCCCCTTTACTTCTATCAGTACCACGGGCATAACTTAATATATCATAGCTCCATCCACATCCTTAGCCTGTATTATCTCTAGATACTCTATAACTCATATTAATTCTCCTTCCTATCCCCTTAATACCATCAGACCGCAAAAGTTACAGAACCGCTGTAATCGAAACCTACATAACACTACATAGACCTCGCAAGGGCGGCGGTGACGGACTTCGATGCCGTCGTCTTTTTTGGTGCTGGAACCCCGACCCCCGTTGCTCACGGGTATTGGTACGAGGTAATCCGAGCCAGTAGCGAAGCTCTTGTTTGATGCCGGACAATATAGCGAATAGCTTCTCCCGATAGGGAGTCAACGAAAATGAATGCCCATATCTTGATCTTGTCGCATCCGCCTTTTGCAATGGATACAGCAGTTGGCCGCGAATCTGGTCGCGAAACAGCGGCAGGTTCTTTGCTAACTCAATGACTTAGCATGCACGTGAAAATCACCAAGACGTTATCGAGACGGTGGTAGACGTACGGGCTGGATCGATGTACTTGGTTTCTCCTTTGGCCGAGTTGAACAGAGCTGTCAAGTCATTCGCACCCTTAACTATCGAGTCACATATTTTTCTCTTGTCGTTTTTCAGCCTCGCCTGGTCCTTGTGTTGTCGTGGGAGCTTGAGATCCTCAACGGCGTCGGCGACATCGGCGAGATAATTGATGATTGAGATCAATACCGCTCGCCCTAAAAGATCGTGGTATCCAGTGACACCATCCATACGGCGAGAGATGCGATAGGAATAGCGTGGAAACTGGATGCGGTCGCTTGTTCGGTCTCTCATTCTGGCTGCGGTGAGGGCAATACTCTTGGAGCAGTTCGTGCCTAATACGAACAGTCGAGGTTTGCTTCGTGACGATACTGGCGATCGCGCACTTTATATTCAGTAACTGTTTTATTGAGAAGAGCATTCAAGTGCGGAGTACGCTCATCTATATAGTCGTTTATACATGAGAGGGTCTTCGTCTAGGGTGCGGATGCTAGAGAGATCATTTTTCAGAAATACCACGGTGACAAGCATTGTGGACTCTGTAACCTACTTCGGGCTCCACTGACCAGAATAATGTTAGAGGTTCGTAGCTGGATATGACCAACAGGTCAAGTCTGATGCGGCCAACACACGATTTACAGCGGGTCTGGTTCACCAAAACAAAGACTTGCAGCTCGATGCATGTCAAGATAGTCCAATTTGGGATGACAAGCATCGGGTCCTATTACCCGACAGAGGTTTCCACAGCTGTATGCATGTCCAACGAGTCGAATTCGGGGCGACAGCATGCGACTTTATCCCCTGTTGGCCACGAATGTAACCTGATCATGGATCTGTCAAGTCTTGGTTGTCATGACTCGCTGAGGTTTGCTGGGATCCTCGAATACCTTGAGGCAACAGCCAGACGGTTTTGTCAACTGTGGCCCGAATCTTGGACCTTGAACAAAAAAGTGCCGAGCCCTAATAATAAACGAAGCCGAGAAACGCCCAACAGTGGAGCGGATAACGAGGGTCGAGGGAGGCCTCAATATCCCATTGCCTTAGGGTTACTAGTTGGCTGTCGTATTTCGACCGGGTCTAATCAGATCATCCTTATTTATACTGTCTTTCACTGTCTATAAGCCAGACATTCCTCACCTCTTAAGTGGGACTTACTATAACACAGCACTAAGATGCGTGTTCCTATCACCAGTTTTGTGGAGTGTACTGTGTAGCTCAGGCGCCATTCAGGCCCAACTCACAAGTCCTCACCCCCAGCTCGGGCGCCGTTCCTGGGCTTCCAGAAGCATCTTACAAATCAGCATGGGAGTCGAAATCACGGAGGTGACTTTGAAATTCCGAGGTGCATTCGATCAGCCATTGTCTAGTAAAATCGAGAAAGCAGAGTCAACGGGTCACAAGTCGCAGCATCACATCCTATTCTTGAAGCGAAGGTATGATTAACATGCACGCAATATGAGTCTAGGAGATAGGTTCAAGCGGGTCCATCCACCACTCCCAATGGTTTGAATCAACCCACGGGAGAAGACGAGGTCGTTGTCCATCATCGCGCAGCATCGCCTCTATATCGCAACATCTGAATATCTGCATCTTGGTGAGTCTGTTCTTTGAGATGTGACGCAATTCCACGCTCCCACCATCGCTCAAGTTGTCCTCTTCAACCGCCACTGGCCCGCTTGCGTGGACTCTGTTCCTTTCGGGGATGTTGATCGGGTCATCTATGCCCGTGTCTTCGAGCCTCGCCAGGTCCAACGACGTGTTATCGGCCAGACCCTCCTCTGCCCTAATCACAGGTGACACGGCAGAACTTTCCGTCTTACCCCACCATGGTCCCTCCCTGCCGCTCTTCAGCAATAAACGTAGGGCTCTGCGGCGCCAGCGCCTATGCCTGTATTTTCGTGCTACAAAGTATAGTGGTTGAATTATGCCCATTTCCGGAGTGAATGACAGCAGGCTACTCAAGTGGCCGTGCCGTAAAGTCTGATCTTGATCTGTGTTGAGAAGAAGGGTCTCAATCAACGTGACTATCTCTTCAAACTCTGGACAAAAGCTATCGTAGGCAGTTTCCCGAGGATCAAGGGAATTCGAAGCATAAATCAGCGCGGCAAGACAATGAGCGCGGAGGACGAGCAGCGGCTCATCTTGAGCGCGAGTCTTTGTCGCTGGGGAAGACGGTACTGGGTTACATGCAAGCCATTGCTTCATATTGCTGAGCTGGCGGCCCTGTTCAATGAGCAGCTCTGATGGGATTATTCGCCGGCTGGTGTACTTGTACAGAGATGCTGCGGAAATGAAATGATAACATGAGTGTAGTGCTCTGGAGAGAGTTTGATCAGGCGGATCGGACAGGAAGTCGTTTGATGTGATTGAAGGCTGATGGGATAGATGTGGTGCCCAACCTATAGCATAGGTCGCGATATGCAGATCGAGTTTTCGGAATAACAACGAGATAAATTCCATACCAATCATGGACGTTGCTTTCTGGCTGGCATAGGACGCCATCAGAGTCAAAGCCCCGCTAAGATGCACGAGTCCCTTGTCGAACTGCTGTTGTATGACCTCGACGAACGTTAGGAAAAGGCAAGCGATGCTGCAGTACAAGGGCCCATGCTGCACGGTAGAAAGATCGAGCTGCGCCAGTTTTAGAGCCTTTATGTATCGCTTCGTAGTCTCGAGGCCTGCACTGGCATAGTTATCTCTCAACACATACTCTTGGTAACAGGCTCCAAAGGTTTCGGCCGCAGCTCGGACACATGGGACGGAGTGGGTCAGCTGAGGGACGATGCGAGACCAGAATTCCAGCTCGAGGGTGTTCTTTGCCCGGCGGGGACTCTGTACGAGTACGGTGCAGGCAAGTTTGACGAAGGGGTTTGAAGGATGGAGGAGGTCGGGTGCTAGAACGATTGGAGGCGAGGAAGAAGAGGCTGACGAAAGTGATGAGGTGGGTAGGGACGGTGATGATGACAAGGATGATGAAGACGTTGTTGTCGATGGTATCCCTGACGACGACTCGGAAGGCGCTCCATGTGGATAGCCTCGACAAGACCGCTCTGCAGCCAAGCAACGTCGACAAGATGGCTTGGTTTCATCACATTTTATTCGTCGAGCTCTGGGCGTATCAGGTCAGTCGTGCGTGCGAGATTGAGTGATGGACTGGTGTAACCAGAGGGGATGTGATCATACTTGCAGGTAAAGCAGCCGTACTTGGATTGCTTCACATTAGTCCTGGTCCGCTTAGCTTTGTTTGCGATTACTGGGGGCGTTGACATTCTGGCCTTTGGATGGTTGTGAGTGAGTAGAGAATAAAGACCAAGAGAGTCAAAGACCAAGAAAGCCAAAGACCGAGGGGGTGACAGGAGATATAACAAGCAGGGTATAAAAATAGAATAGTCGTTTATGCGCCAGTCAAAGCTGCCTGCCTTCTGGCTTATGGCGCAGATGGATCGTGGCAAGGCTTGGGTGACGACTGTGTCTAATGTATCGATACGTAAGACCATGTGGAGCCATGACCAAGACTGGGGTATACGGTACTCTACGGCGTCCTCTGCCCTAGGCAGGGGTCAAGAGGGCCGGAATTATCTTAGCGTAAAGTCAAAGACCGAGCAAAAGAATGGGACAGGGCCAGCATTCAACCAATAGTACTGTGTCGGCTTACGCCAACGTATGACGCTGGAGTAAAGACCGAGACCAGAACACTAAAGTCTTGTATTCTCGGTCTTCAATAGTAAGTTGGCGCGCTTTATATTAGGCAAATATGAGATAGAAAAGACGTAAACAAGTTTCTTTCTTCGACGAGTCTATGTCTCTCTCCCTGCAGCCGCGTCACCTCACTCAGCCACTCGCCTCTGTCGCTCTCCCACGACATGATACTGATGCTGTGCTCTCACGATATAATACTGATGCCGTGACTGACTGAGGTGAACGGATCCTACATTCTAACACTCACACCATGGCCATCCAAACTCCCCCAGAAGAGGACCGACCCGTACCGGAGACTGTCGTGCAGCAATCTATTCTCCAGCAAGCACAAGCTGCCGCTGCCGCCCAGACCAATCCCGCGAGACAGGAGGCCCTTCTGCAAGATGCTGACCTTGTCACTCCCGATGCGGCCGAGGACGACATGCCTCCTCCTCCTTACGAGGACACGTATGGCGAGATCCGTAACGAAAAAGACGGTCTGGGCACTGGTGCCTGTGTCACCAATGACGGCCGTGTCAACATCCGCATCAATCAGCTCAACCGGCGTTTGTCCCAGATCTTTACTCCTGCCCTACAGCAACAGATCCAGAGTGTCCGCGATAGTCGCCCGCCTCCTCCCCCATATATGTCCCCTTCCTTCGGTGGTGAGGACCGAGTTCCTCCACCCCCGCCCCTGAACGTTGTCATCCAGGTCGTGGGCTCGCGCGGAGACGTGCAACCCTTCGTTGCCTTGGGAAAAGTCTTGAAAGACACATACGGCCATCGCGTACGTCTGGCGACTCATCCCAAATTCAAGGACTTTGTGCAGGAGAATGGCCTGGAATTCTTCAGCATTGGCGGCGACCCGTCCCAGCTAATGGCCTTCATGGTCAAGAATCCTGGCCTGATGCCGGGCTTTCGCAGTCTGCTAAGTGCAGATGTCGGTCAGCGAAGAAGAGACGTTGCCGAGTACATTCAAGGCTGCTGGCGATCATGTTACGAAGCCGGTGACGGAATGCAGCTTGGTGCTACCGACCATGACATTTCCGAGCCCTCTGGGGACGACCTTGGCTCCGAACTTGAAGCAAGACCCTTCGTCGCCGACTGCATCATCGCCAACCCCCCAAGCTTTGCCCATATCCATTGCGCAGAGAAGCTGGGCAACCCTCTCCATATCATGTTCACCATGCCATACTCTCCTACCCAGGCCTTTCCCCATCCACTGGCCAACATCCAATCCTCCAATGCCGACCCTCAACTCACCAATTACATAAGTTACGCCATGATCGATCTCCTCTCGTGGCAAGCCCTCGGTGATATCATCAATCGATTTCGCGCCAAGTGTCTCGGTTTGGATCCCGTGAGTCTGATCTGGGCCCCCGCGATGCTCCAGCGTCTCAAAGTCCCTCACACTTACTGCTGGTCTCCGGCCCTGATACCAAAACCGAAAGACTGGGGCTCTCACATATCCATATCCGGCTTCTACTCTCTCAACTTGGCCTCCAAATACACCCCTGCCCCTGACCTCCAAGCATTTCTCGACGCCGGTCCACCCCCCGTCTACATGGGATTTGGGAGCATCGTTTTGGACGATCCCAATGCCATGACGGAGCTCATATTCGAGACCGTGAGGAAGACTGGCCTGCGTGTCCTCCTCTCCAAAGGCTGGGGAGGCATGGGCGCGGACGAGCTTCGTGTCCCTGAGGGCGTCTTCATGATAGGCAACGTGCCGCATGACTGGCTTTTTAATCAAGTGTCGTGCGTCGTTCACCATGGTGGCGCAGGAGCCACGGCCGCAGGCATTACCGCAGGCCGGCCGACTTTGATCATTCCCTTCTTTGGAGACCAGCCTTTCTGGGGCGCCATGGTCGCGCGAGCAGGCGCCGGTCCCGATCCAATCCCTCACAAACAACTCACAGCGGACAAACTAGCCGATGCCATCAACTTCTGCCTGAGGGTCGAAACCCTGGAACGCGCCCAAGAACTCGCAAGCAAGATGACGGCGGAGCGAGGCAGCGACTTGGGTGCTCAGTTTTTCCATCAATATCTCGAGGCTGACCGGCTCCGTTGCACCTTGGTACCATCTCGACCCGCTGCGTGGCGCGTCAAGCGCACCCAGATCAGGTTGAGCGCTCTTTCTGCCTGTACTTTGGCGAATGCAAATCTTTTGGACTTCCATGACTTGAAGCTCTTTAGGCCACAAGAACACTACACTGACGAGGGTCCTTGGGATCCAATATCCGGAGGTACCACGGCATTTGCTGGGGCAGTCGGCAGCATGCTCATGGGGCTAGTCGATTTTCCCTCGGAAACGTTGAAAGCCTTGCACATCTCGTCTGGGTTCAGCCGAAAGCAGTCCCAAGCATCCGTGTCGAAAATCGCAAGAAAAAGCGAGACCTCACTTGTGGGGGAAATATCAACTCCTCCAACTTCGCCAGAACAAAGCCAGACGAGCTTGAATTTGCAGGAATCTCTTGCTCGTCTTCAGAGCCCTCCCAACCTCTCCGGTTTGTCATCTCACACTTGGAACATTGGATCAAGCTCCATGCCCGATGCATTGCAAGGCCAGTTGAGCCCCAAACAAGACGACGCCAGCCGAAGTCGAGTCTGCAGTCGGAATGAACGTGACTCCGTTAAGGACCGTGATATGCTGCGCCAGACTGGGGCGCACACGGCCAAAGGCCTCGGGCGTATTGTAAAGGCGGTTGTGCAGGCACCTATGGAAATCTCGGTGAGTTTCACCAAAGGGCTTCACAATGTCCCTAAGCTTCTGGGAGACGATACCGTGCGCCCTCAAGAACAAGTCAGCGATTTCAAGTCAGGCGCCAGGGCAGCAGGAAGAGAGTTTGGCCTTGGCTGGTACGATGGCGTTACTGGCCTGTTCACTCAGCCCTGGAAAGGCGCCCAGAAAGAGGGTGCTACGGGCTTTTTCAAAGGAATCGGCAAAGGGATCGGAGGATTTGTAACGAAGCCAGCCGCAGGCGTCTTTGGTATCCCCGGTTATGTGATGAAGGGGGTACACAAAGAGGTGCAGAAGTTATTCGGCAGCAATGTACAGAACTACATCGTCGCGTCCAGGACAGCTCAAGGATACGAGGAGTGGCTGCAGAGCTCCGATACAGAAAAGCAAGACGTCGTCGTTCGGTGGAAGCTGATCCAGAAATACCTGAAGAAAAACCCCAACCCTGAGATGGTGCGAGATCTTTTGGAAGCACAGCGAGAGAAGAACATGGAGGACAGAGAGGCCCGCCCAAACTGCCGACCTACCACGAGTTCCGCTCAGTCCGCCAACAGTGCAGATGCTCCAACCCAAGATTCCCAAAGTGCCATGCTCGCCATAGGTAGCTCACAGCCCCCTTCGCGTCCTGCCAACACGGCCCCTGAAGAATCGCCAGGAGCGGCTGAAATCAACGAAGCCATCCAACTGTTAGTCCAGGAGACGTCACCTAGAGACACAGAAGAGTACGCCGATGTGGAGCGGGCGGTTCAGGAAAATGTGTCTCAGCTTCGGCGCCAACGACAAGAAGCTGCAGATGATCAGGCAGGTCGGGAGAATTTGCGCCAAGCTATAACGGCCAGCACAGCCGAAGCTCAGAGACACGCAAAGGAAGCATTGGAATACGAGAAAGAGCTGGAGCGATTCATGGCGCAGAGTCTGAGGGAACAGAGACAGAAAGGCAGCGACAGTGAGCGGGAGTTAGATATGGCTATCGATGACGAGAAAGATGAGGAGTTTGAGTGGGCAAGAGGAAATTCCGAAAAGATGGCAGAGAATGCGATAGCCCCTTCGTATGATCCGGGGCATCGCTCGGGCACAATGCAAAGTGAGTTCGAGGCGCAACAGGGACAGCAGGGGGAGAAGACGGCACAAGAGAAGACGGAAGAAGAGGTTGTGATGGAGTGATGGAGTATGTCAAGAAACAAAGCCTCTTGGAATTGCACCAACCAAACAAAGGCAAGAAAGCGACAGAAGATGAGGACGATCAAGACTTGCAGAAGGCATTGAAGCTGAGCATGCAAGGACACGGAGTTCGGTACGGGGAGGCGTCAGGGATGTGATCAATCATGTTTGCCTTTGAACGAATGAACTGGAGATATCCTGGCCATGGCACCAATAAACTCATGTTGTGTCTGCACGATACCTATTCAAGCCCCTGAAAATGCCTCCAGCTTCGCTAAATCCTTACAGCTAAAACTTGATATGTGAAGCGTAAAGATTTTCAACAAGGAAATGGCAAGCGTTTTACAGTAATGATTCATGGTTCTTTTATATCCCTAGGCGATGCATTAACAAGGTCTTTGCGATAAAGTATATATCCTTCAGATTTCAGTGACTGGGTTACCTCAAACTTGCGAACCTCGTCCTCTCACCACTCCAGAGGGATAGGGTCAAGCCTGACAAGGTAGATATCAAGAGCTTCACCATCGACACCCCGGAACTTGATATCTGCGTCTAACTTGTGTTCTATGAGTTTGGTGTTTTGCGTGGGAGATGGCGACCTCAGTGCGACATGGGGCTCTCGTCACCGCGGATGAGGATAGTAATACCGGCCTCGAGTCGTATTTGAAGTTATCAGACTTTCTCTGTCTGTAGCCGCTCGACTTACACCCAACTCATGCGCACTCACCATGCCAGATGGGGCTTCAGCAAATACGGGCTCGTTTGAAGTCACTCACTTCTTCGAGAAGAATGAAGTTAATAGCCACAAAGAGCCCAACATTGGTCCCGACATACGATCTATCCCTCACAGAGAATGGACCGCGCTCACATAGATCACTTAATGCCCTCTGCTTATGATTTACGTAAGACTACGCTGGTGCCTAGCTGTGACCAACAAGATCGGCCGACGCCAGCTCCACCACTCGATTCTCACCATAAAGGTTCGACATCCACGCTTTGAAGCATCCTGACATTCTTTCTCCTTCATCACCACCGGGAGAAAATGACACGCTCACCTCTACCAGTCCAACCAGTGTCATGGGTATTTCTACCAAATACACCAAGATCACCAACTCCATGGTTATCTCCACATTTCTCATCATGTACACTATGTTATGACACATTAGCTTCACCATTTGATCCTTCCAAGTTCGACCCTTTGGATGAGTCTCTGCCAGGCTGGAGAGACCAATTCCATCGCCTGCCTCTCCTGCCAGATCCCCGGCCTCGCGCCCTGACACCATCTGGCTTTCGAGATGACGACGAACAAGAACAACGCCCCGCGGCCTTACTTCAGCAGTCCCCATGGTTTATTATCCCGCCTAACACCTAACATCAGACGAGATATCCTTCGATTGGCATTCGGAGATGGTCGGCTCCACATGAGTCTCTTTTTCTTGCCTCGACGTGGTCTTGATAATGAGAATTCCCCAAGACCGGAAGAGCAAGAGAACGCTGAGTCAGGATCTTGGCAGTTTTGCGGTTCTGCCTGTCATCGACGGCCCTCGAAAAGCGCACGGGGTATGACAAGTGAAGGCTCCATTGGTCCTTGGGCCGATGATTGTCGGAGCGTTGGCCAGACTGATATCGGCATCATGGGATGGCTTCTATCCTGTCGTCAAAAGCAAGTCAAGCAGTAACATGATGGACATCAAGACATGACATCTAACCAGCCGTGGCAGTTACGCTGAAACCATCGACGTCTTATACTCAATCAACACCATCGGCATGTCCGGCGAGGGCATGGTATCCCATCTGCCTCAACTGCTACTCTCCCAGCGCCTTGCAGCCCTGACCTCGCTTGAGATCAGATGGGTTCTTGAGACCAGGATCCCTATCTCCGGAGGCAATCATCAGTTGCACATGGATCACCTCAACACACTTTTGGAGCGCCTATTGCCCGGACGATTCCCAAACCTCCGCCGCCTCTACGTCTCCGCCGAAGCAGGCGAGAGTAATTGCTATTTCCGCAACCAGGTGCAACTTCTCGATACCCTCACAAAACGACTTGTTCAGTTCCTCGGGATCATGCCAAACCTGACCGAGGTTGCTTTTGCACTGCCATGTGACCTCTTCCATGAAGTAGCTGCTGGATGCCTAAGGGACTCGGCCGAGTTTCAATGGGACCGAGGGTCGTATAGCCAGGCCTGGTGCTCGTTGGATAGGACTCTGACAGCTATACAGCTGCCATATGTGGATAGCTACCCTAGTCCCCCATTCCACTTGGGACGTGAGCATGGTGCTGGCTATTGGCTTTTGGAGGGAGTAGCGAACCGATACCGTGCTATTCTCCTCCTTATGGGGATTATTTTTAGATCGAAAGCTTGCAGCTCTGTTGCTGACGCTATTCCTATCCGCTAAGTGCTCATGCCCAGTCACTATTACTACGCAGAGGCCTGCGTCAGTTAGCGCCGAAAGACTAACTATATCTTGGCCAACAGTCAACTCGGGTAGGACATCACGTTTCAGTCCACATATAGTTTAATATATTCTCATTCTAAGCGATATGCTAGAGTTCTCTTTCAATGTTCGTATGTATCAGCCTTAGGCGCGTGACACAAGAAATACCCTGCGCACAGGCGGTACTCCAGTAGTATCCCGCGGGATGTCACGATAGAGTCGCTCTGCTTTGGAGCTAAAACTAGGGAGATTGAGATCATTTGACTGAGGCAATAACGGACGATTAGCCGTGACATGTGCTTGTGGATAAAATCCTCAGGGTTGTGGGTAGAGGTAATAACATTGTACTTGGCGGCGGAGAGGATGGCAGGAGATATGCGAATGAGGCGGAGTCTTTTACAGTTAATCTTATTTCTACGTTAATATATTATTACATTTTAATATGTGTAGAAAGTGAACTGTAGAATTTACATAACTGTCCGCTCTAGAAATCAAGTCCACACAGACTACCCCCTAGAATAAGTCATAGTCAGGGAATAACAGGAGGGGGAGGTTTGTCTAGCCTCATGGATTAAGCAGGTGTCACAAGACTGATAGGACCCCACCGGGGTTATATGCCGGTTGCAACTCGGTTCTTGTAGGAAACTGACTTATATATGACTACATTTAGGACAGTCCAAAGCTTGATTGAACTGTCAAGTAACTATAACGCAGGGTCGTTGTTTCAACCTTCCTATTAGATCTTGTTGAATAGAAGTATCTACCGTCACCGAAGCCTCGTAAACAGCAAAGCGAAAGCGAAAGCGAAACTAACTAAAGGAAATTACGGACCATGGCTGATTGGATACTTGAGTCTCTGGCTGTGATTGGAGCCGGTGGATCCATTTGCAAACCTTTCCTATTCTAGCATGGTGAGCGGATCCTGACTCACAGGACTCAGGACTATGATGCGACTGTTTCGCCCATAAAGCGAACGGTTCTCTCGTTCATCGACTCGTCAACCTCGTTCATCTACTCGTCAACCTCGTTCAACTTCGTTTAATTGTCTCCACTTTCTTTCAACTCCCTCCCGCTCGATCAAAATGCCGTCAAAACGACATCACACCAAGACCCGCCACGGCTGCCAAACCTGCCGTGCGCGACGGATCCGCTGCGATCTCCAGAAACCCGCATGCGCCAACTGCATCAAGCACAAGGTGGAATGCCCCTACCTTCAAGAGGCCGAAGTAGACGTCTCCTCTATACCGCCTCACCAGCTTTATGGTTGCTGGGTTACCGACGTCCAACTTATGCATCACTACGCAACCTCCACTTGCTTCACCGTGAGCGATGAGCCCAAGGCGCAGGTTATCTGGCAAATGGTTGTCCCAGGACTTGCATGGGGCCATGAGTTCCTTCTTCATGGCATCTTGTCCCTGGCTGCTCTCCATCGCTCACATCACTTGGAGCTGACTGAGGCGTCTGAAAAATCTTCTCTTATTGAATACGCCAGATATCATAAACATCTAGGATTATCAACCTACATTCCGTTGGTGGACCACTCAACCGATGAGAACTGCCACAATCTGTTTGCTTTCTCTGTTCTCTTGGGCTCTCTCAGTTGTGCTTTGCTCTGTCATGAGCCCATGGACGACGTTCCCTGGCCCAACATGGTTGATTCCCTTGTTGAGCTCTCAAATTTACTATCCGGCGCCATCGCAATTGCGACGAAACACAGCCAAGCCTTGAGAGCTGGATCTCTGGCCCCGCTCCTCGGTTTGGAATTGACACCCGGCACCATTGATAGCTTTCCTGATGACCTACGGGCTGCCTGTCAGAGAATCCAAGATTCGATGTCGACAAGATCACAAGTCCTCCCATCGTCGGATCCTGAGACTTGCGTCATGGGCCTGAACAATCTTGGAATTCTCTTTCCTTTCCAGGGCCAACCTGCGCTCAGCATTGCGGCGATCTTTGCATGGCCTATTATGGGAGGGAAGAAATTCTTGGACTTAATAGCAGCCAGGGATGTCCTCGCACTTGTGGTACTGGCACAGTACGGGGCCATCATTCACACGAAAAGGCACGTCTGGTTCCTTGATGGGCTGGGTCAAAGGCTAGTGAACGATGTTGTTGAGCTTGTTGATGAGAACACAGCATCGACATTTCTAGACTGGGCAGTAGAGACAACCCTGGAACCTACGATATGCTATGACGATGTATAGATAATGGACCTCTCGCCGAGATCAGACAGGAGGCGCTTTGACTATCACCTGAAGGGGCAGGTCCCTAGAACTTCTTCCAACCAATACTTGAAATACACGCATCTCCTCCCAATCCTGTGTCATAACATTCCATGTACTCACATCTCGCCTGAGCAAGTCTCTCTCGAACTTGCGCTGTTGTCCTGCTGGAATGAAGATGCGATCGAACAATCTGAGGAGACGGGGTGGTTGATAGGGGTCGCCTGGAAGATGCAGATACACCTGTACGACTTCATGTCCATCGCGCATACCAGTATTAGATATGGTGGCCCGAACTTTGTAGAGGGGGTCCCAGAGCATTGTATTGCCTCCTGGTCCTCCGCCGGCGGCAGGGATTGGCTGTGGGTTATTTGACGAGAACCCAGTGGGAAGATATTTGTCTGCCTCGAGTCCATAATCGTTGCTGACCGTGAGGTTTTCGATGCTCGTACTGTTCAGATATGGGTATATGTAAGGCGCTTGGCGTTTTATGTTTGATGGGAAGGTAAAATTGGATAGTAACTTTTCATCTTCCTCGGAATTCCCTGTGAGCTTCGGATATGTTTCAAAAGCTTTGAATTCCCCTGTCATACCCATCGCTGGGACATATGACGTATGAGCTCCAGGAAGCACGTCAACTTCGAGATCCTTATAGCTGAAGTTTGTGTAGCTCAGCCCGTAGCCGAACTCAAAGATGGGCGTGATGTTGTGCTTGTCAAAGTATCGATAGTCGATGTTCAGGCCGCTAAGATCCTGCTGAGGCGCTAGGTTCCCGTTGTTGGGCTTAGTGACAATGCGATGAGGTCCATAGGCTTGTCGAGAAGCTCCGATTGTAAAAGGTAGCTTGCCACTGGGGTTCAACTTTCCATAAAGCACATCAACGAGTGAGTTGCCCGACTCTTGACCGGGCATACCAGCCCACACAATTGCCGTGATGTTATCGTAGCGGTACCAGTCCGTCACCAAGACTGGTCCACCGGAATGTATCACCACAATTGTGTTGTTGCAAAAAGAGGCCACGGTCTTTATCAGTGTGTCTCCGTTTCCCCAGAAGGTGATGTTGTTGCGGTCCCCATAATTGCCTTCAAACTCGTAATAACCCTCGCCAGAATTTGAGTTGACGAACACGATACTCACCGTGGACTGGCCAGCCAAATTGGAAATCTGGCCGGTGGCATATTCGTTTGTGACCGTTGAGACTGCGCCTTTGGTGTTCTCTACCACATAGTGTGATATCGCTTGCTCTGGTGTGACAAGATACGGGAACGAGAAGCTGCCGCTCCCCCATCCTTGAGCAAGTGTTCCGTTGTTGCATCCACGGTCGGGGCATCCATTATTTCCATACGCATTGGAGCCCGCATCGTTTCCAAAGAGTGCAACAAGCCGCTCTTTTCCTGTCAAAGGAAGGGCTCCCTCGTTCTTCAGGAGCACGACACTGGCTGCACCAATCTCACGGATGAGTCGCTTGTGATCAGCACGTACGTAAACATACTCGTTGACGCGTTGAATGGGTGAGCTCTCGGAAATAAAATGGACGGGACCGTATTCGCCTGTTTGGTAGGTGTGGAAGTTGGGTGCAGGGTCGTCTGCCCGGACGCCTACTTTGTAATAGCCAGACATGATCCGCATGCACATATCGTCGAGTCTCCATTCGGGGATAGTCCCATTGAGCACAGCAAGCGTCAGATTGCCTCCCCAGTAAGATGCTCCGCTTGCCCCGGAGGTGTCGCCTGGAGTCGACATGTCGAGCCCGGCTACCGCGGAACTAACCCCGTCGTGATGTGCACCCCAGTCAGTCAAGATGAACCCTTGAAATCCCAGCTCTCTCTTCAAGAGATGATTCAAGGTATAAGAGTTCGCACACCCATCGCTGTTATTTATCTGGTTATACGAGCACATGACTGAAGCAACGCCGGCCTTGACGGCATTAGCGAAGGGCCTTGGAGCAGTCAGATTGGCAGACTTTGGAGATATTTGGATCACACCACTTACCAGAGATAAACCTCATGCATTGTCTTGTCATCAAGATTTGCACTGATTGGGTATTTTATGGTGACATTGGCAAATTTCAAGGCCTCTGAGGTCTGGCGGAAATGCTCCTGCTCATTGGCGATGTAATGTTTGACGTTGGCCATGATTCTGTTTTCTTGAATGCCTCGAATAGTAGGCGCCACCATTTCCCCGGACAAGTAAGGGTCGGGACTAAAGCCTTCCCAGTTGCGCCCACCCTCAGGAAACCTCCCAAGTGGCGAAATGGCAGGTCTGAGAAGGACATCAGCTCCCTTTGCTTTGAACTCAGCACCCAAAGCGAGTCCACGGGCGTAGGCGTAGTCCCTATCCCAAGTTGCTCCAACGTTGATTCCTGCCGGGAAAGCAGAGGTAAATTCGTCCAGCAAGGTCAGCTCAGTATACCGACGTACTGGAGGTGCGCTCACCGAATGTAGCTAGGAATATGGGAATATCTTGCAGACACAGACCGCGGAATCCCAAACGCGGAATTTCTCCTGTGTTTGCCAGGCATCTATCTGACAGCATGCTTCGCGGCGTTAGTCCCCAAAAAGCCAATTCTTGAGTTATAGATAAACACATACCCAGTTCCAGTGGTCAAGTTGACCTTCTCCAGAAGCGTCAATTGAGAGACAAATGCAGCCGCCTTTCTATAGGCTTCAGCCCACTCTCCTTCAGAAGACATCCACGGGGAAGGGTATCTTGGAGGTGAGCGCCATGTTTTCCCGAAAACCTATGCATTGGAGGCTTTTTTAGATATGAGAGGTCCAAGGCACAAGAAATCGGCACTTACAGCTGACGGTCCGAGAAGTACGCTCGAGGTAACAGCAAGTAGGAAGGCGAAATATATCTTCATTCTAGGCTCAAAATTTCTTTATGAGATAATTATGGTTTGTGCGTATCAAGGAGAATTGTCATGAGGGCAGAGTGCCTGGCCTCTTTATACTTGGAAGTTGTTTGGAAAATGATAATGGCCTAAACCAGACCTTCCAGTACGAATCGAGAAAGGTGGAAGTGCGGAGACTACTGCCAACTTTGCAATCTCCCTCCAGCCGCCGTCCAATTCCTTGAGAGGTTCACTACATCGTTCGTAAACGAAGTGAAAGGGTTTAGCTACGCTAACTTGGAGAATACCATGCATGTCGTAGTCAGTTCTTCAATGCCGTCATAGTTATAGGGGCTATGCGTCCAATCTTGGCCTTTTTGAGTATAGTGTACGAGGAAGAACGCCCGTGCTGTGCGCGGGTAAGCCATGCCTCCAAACTCTCTCAGGCATCAAGCGTGCGAAGTACCTACTACCTGGACAATATTCTCTCAGCCTATTTGGATTCGGTTTCTTAGACTTTCAGTCCGCAACACCTGGCGTTCGCCACCCGGCGAGAAACTTTGAGGCTGTGACAGCAGCTCCGAGAGCAATAGCGAATATGCAAAACTTGACAACGTCTCGCTTGCGGACTTCGCTTGTATACTCCCTTGACAAGGCGCGAGGCTGTTTTAGCCTCATGCTCGGTCAACTAACCGCCTCGATTAACATGGATGTTGAAGGATATGTTGATCGTTGCGAGGTTATAACTGGACTCAACCGAGGCTATCTGCTACAGTGTGAATGGCTAGCTTGCCAGAATAGCCACAGAGCACTCGCGTATCCCAACTCACGTGCTCCATACATGGGGTGTTTTCTGGAGCTCGACCAAGGGCTGGTAGCATGTTTAATGCCACCATCTATCCCGAACCAGGTTGCGTCATGGTACCGCGTTGATATTTGTACCCATGTATAAAAACGCCCCTTTCATCGCATCAGTAAGCCTTATTCAACGAAATCTATTTCAGTTGTGCTGTCATGCATCTAGTAAGCTGCCAAGCTCGAGAGTCGCTCACTTGAACAACGGTGAAAAGGCCGGGAATTAAAAGAGCTATGAAAGCCCCAGTTATCATATCCCTGAGCCTTATAGTCTGCCTCAAGCATTCTTCTGGTCTCATCCCTATTTTGCCCTCGACAGCCGAAAATACAGGTTTTCTAGAGTGGAAAGATCAGACTTGAAATTTAATAGAGTTTCCCTGAGTAATAGGCGATTTGCTAAGAAGGTGGCGCTCCTTACACCTTACAATCATGCCACGAGACTTGGTGCTGTTTTATAAACAGCCTCTCTTCGTTGGAGGATATTAGGTAGTTAGTGTAATCTGGGGTTCGATTCATCTACTTAAGCACTCTGCCTCGGCAAGGAAAGGTCAAGGGCTGCACAAGTATAGGCACAGTGTAAATGGTCGTGGTCTCTATAGTTTCGGTAAAAGTAGCCGCCGGTCGGATCGGTGTGTGTAAGCTCCAAAGCTCTCAACTGAGTCTGTGGAGGAATAGAGTTGGAAATTCACCATAGAGAGTAGGGGGGGGGGGACGCACATTCTTTCACATAACGTACATTTCTTTTGTGCGCCTGATTCTTGTGTTACCGACGCGTTGTACGTACTCCATGGCATCAGTATTATAGAATGTGTAACTGATGTCAAGTTATGCATGTGAAGTATACTCAAATCTGGATAGCAGCGTCCCAATCAATTATCTAACTTACACTCGCATAAGAAGCTGAAGCACTGGCGGCAGCTTTCTCAATTACGTTTTTCACATCCCGCACTGCTACTAGCCGTTTAATCGTCCGCATAGGTCATATATCTGACGGTGGGCGGATGCCGCTCATGATGGTAGTGTAGTGCATTACAGGCTGGCTAACCGTCGAACTTAGACAGCTACCCGCCCATGATCTTTGCTAGCAGATATAACAGAACATCTCTTCCATATCTGAAGCTGTAATTGGTTCGGTTGTAGATTATGCGATACCACCCTGGAAACAGTGTAAAGACATCGGGAGGGGTTCTTGTATGGGATCAACATGTGTGCTAACATGTGGATTGGCTTTACTGGCCAAAATTGTAAGCCACCGCTCTCACGCATGGCAGATCGACACAAATGGATGGATCTCTGAGTCGAGGCCCTTGGGAGCCCGGGATATACGAGAGCGCTGCAACGTGAATCAAGGTGGCTGTGGCTATACAGGGAGGACGTGCAGTTTGGAACTTTGGTTTGGAGCGTTGAAAGTTTCTTAGTCTAGACTGGTGAATCTTCGGGACTGACCTTCCCGTTACGCGTGAATGCAGCTAACGGTTCCGAGGAAGGCTCGGCTGCAAGGATGTTGGTTCTCTTTAAGCCGGGCCGGGCCGTCTACGGGCTCTCCGATCCCCCCTGTATGGATTCAGCCCTAGGCCGATATCCGCCTTTCATGTGCCTACCTGAAATACTCAGAGACTCCCGAATCCCCTAGTCATGTTCTACCATCATATTGAGAGGGTCTTAATGGGCCATATCCTTCTTGGTAAGCTCAGGGGTCGTTTACAAGGATATACTTCAACTCTTCGGGGCATTGAAGGTCCCAGATTCGAGGCTAGGGCCTTTGTGTCAAATTCTCTTGCCCGTGGAACAGTAGTTTTAAACATGCCGAAAATCTCTAGGGCATGATTCTCCGGCTTTAGCTATAACAGGCAACTTCTGGCGAGATGCAGCCGTCATAAGAATGTCAACATGGGTAGGTATGATCCTTGAACTCACTTTTAGGGGCCAGGGAGACAAGATGCCAATATATCCGCAAGTTAACTGAGTAACGAGGAGAGGTAGAGACCATCCATGCCAAACCTAAAGACCTCGGCGTACGAGGGGCTCCGACTCTCACTTGCTTCATGCGGATCATCGGGTGACGCGCCGTGTATTATCGCATTTTGTGGTGTTCCAACAAAGCGCCTCTGGCTTGACCACAAACTAAACATACGCATTCATTTTCAGGTAGACTCAAACTATTCACTATTGGTGATAACGCCCACCTAGACTTGTTTGTCTTCGTTGAGTCGCGATGCGGTTGTTAAAGCTCATAGTGAACCAAGCGTGAGGAACAAACACCCTAATCCGCGCAGCCAGGCATAACAATCTCGGAGACAAAGATGCAAAAGTACCGCAACAAGGTTTCTCATTGAAGCCTGATTTGGGTTAGCTTTTCTAGAGTACAGATCACCCTTGCATCTCCTATCCAGGCATTGCGCATTGGCTCCTTGAGGGGGGACTTTTGTGAAGTCTGCCGAACAAAGTGCAAGTGACTGAAAAGACAGAACTGCAGATGAATATTCTCGATACGGATTGGATCTCTTTGCAAGAATACCACAGCTCTATTTAGGTCGAAATTTTTTATAAAAGGGCGAGGAGAACCCGACTTTTAAAGAAGAAAACCAGACTTCTTACACTATCTGTGTATACTCGACTCCAGACACTTCCAGTGCCCATCACGCTATAACAACTATACACGGTTGATTCTATCTACAACATGAGAATTTCAGCGGCTACAATTCTTCTTTTTGCCTTCGGCGTTTCAGCCCTGCCGGAGCCCGACAATGCAGTCATCACCGATGGCGAATTCACCTACAAGGGTATCGATAAGGTATGGCTCCAGTCTATCATCCGCTCACCCCTACCATCAATCATGTTCAGTAATCTCTTCTTCTTATTCATTTTGAAAGTCTCTCGATTTTCTCTTGATTTCAGGAATCGCCCAGTGCTAACTTTATCCCTCCGTTCAGCCTCTGTTGGCCTTGCGCGGCCTAGAATCCCGCTGCAGCTGTTTCCCGTGCTATTCTCCTCACGCGGATTGCACACCTGGAAAGTGCCAATGTGCCGGTAACTACGGCTGCTGGTCGTGCAATGGAGGGAGAGCCCAGTGCCAGCCAGGCCCCGGTTCTGGCCAATGCTGGACCTGAGCCCTAAGCTTCATCTTTGATCTCGGGACCACAAGAGTTTGGACGGACACACGGGGCGTAGAAGGATTCTGTAGTATTACTTCTATAAATTACTTCTACTCAATGCCACAATACCTCGAGTTCGAATGAGACACTGGCCCTTGAATGTTGTTTAAAATTCTTTCTTATCATGCATTAATCTGTCTTGACAAGAGAACTTCCTATCTACTTCATAGAGAAGCCTGCCGCAGATCCATAAAAAGGTTTCCCAAAGAAATTGGTTACGACTATATTGTTAGCCCGCATCAATTTCAGGCCTCAGCTCAAGGAAGAGCTCCGGTGCAGCTCACGACAAGGCCTCGGTCCCAACACCACCCAAAACCCCAAACTCAAGACGATCTATTTGTGGCCTGGAGTAGTCTTAACACGGAGAAATATTATAATTTAGAATTTTTAAGGCTTTGTGACTCGTAATGAAATGTGTTTTGAAATGTTCAACGGCAATTTGCTCGCATAATTCCCATGAGTTATCGGGATGGGTCGAGATTTGTGCAGGTTTGCATTCCGATTAACAGTCATCGCGATGCCCAATCCATACCGTTAATGGGTGCCTAAAGCCATGTTTCTTCTTGTACCGAAGTAACCAACGTCAAGAGTAACCAAGTCCGTCAAGTGAGACAGGTCAACTCTTGGTAACTCTGAGTCATCCTCCGCAAAGAATCTTGATACCCGTTTTGCAGTCCACTTTGGGTTCTCGTCGGCTGGCCTAGCGTTAGTACACGACGCCTAGATGGATGCGAAGTTGGAAAAAAGCTCACCAATCCAATGTCCCGCTTTGGGAATAATGTCGATTTCCACATGAGACGAGATTGGCTCGAAGGATTGACGAAGAGCTGATTCAAAGCCCAAACTGGCTTCGCCACCCATGCCTAGAACCGGAACCTTCAGACGACTTTTGTTCAATGATGCCTTGAAGAATTCTGCATCTTCGTAGACTGCCGCGCTCGAGAATGGTCCCAGCATTGCCCTGAGGAAACCAGGCTTCGATATGCTGCTTGTGTATCGGTTTACAGTGTCCTCGCTGAAGCTTGCTGGCCCGGAGTAACTACTATGGAAGAAATACCATTGCAAGAACTGCTTCTCCTTACCCGACATAAGAAATTCGGCCAAGTCAGGGACTGAGAAGAAAGCGAGTTGCCAGTTCTGGTAGAGATCCCAGAACGGAGCCGGGCTAGCAGCCTCCTTATAGCCAAATCCTGGAAGAGGATATTCGGCCAAGGCTAATCTTTTCACCATATCAGGGTGTTGAATAGCTAGTGCTGTGGCCATGCCAACTCCTTTGTCGTGTGCAAACACGTATGCTGACGAAATGTTGAGGAAGTCCAGCACGCCTTTGACATCGGAAGCTGAGGCCGTCGCACTGTAGTTCCCATCATATGGGATACTTGAGTCGCCAGCACCACGGTTGTCAGGAGCAATGACGGTGTAGTTCTGGGCCAGAATGGGCCCGACGAACTGCCATGTCAGGCTGTGCTGAGGGTTTCCATGTACAAGAAGTAATGGCGGACCAGAGCCAGCGTATCGAAAGTGTATGCTTACGTCGTTCAACGCAACGCGGCCGTGTCCCCAGCTGTCAAAGTCTGCCGCTGCTACGGTTGCAGAAGTGGCAAGGGCGGCAAGGGTAATTTGAATCATCCGCATCTTGATAGTACGGATTGGATACAAGGAATGTTCACATGTACAGAAACTAGAAAAGAATCAACCCGAGAGCCTCAATTATTTATACCTTCAAGTAAACGAAGACCCTTATCGAGCATATGGCAAAAGGTTCAACCTTCGTGATGCTCGGAGCTCCATCTTCTCCTTTCGGAAGCGCTCCGTCTTCTCCTTTTGGCAGTGGGTCTTTTCCCCAGCCGTTCAAGGGCCCGTTACTGGCTAAAGTCTAGTCTTAATAACCTTCAGCCTTGCATGTCCCTAAAGAAAATGGCCATTCAGACTTTGGCTTATAAATTGGCACTGCATGTGTCTCCTACATCAAATCATTAATAATGGCTTATGCCAGAGTTGCGCGTCTCGATGACAAATGATGACGGAAGGAAACAGCAGACTATGCACCCCTTGAGTTCTGTACCGAGTAGAGATCTACGCTTACCGAGACATCGGTTTTTCCCCTCCAGGACTTGAAGCCCTTCACAAGTTCGGCGACTACTGAGTACAAGAACAGAATCACTCACCCGACAAACCTGGAGAAGAGCTATCTTAAAATTGGCCCGCTCTTCTTCATACATCTCTGGTAGCTGTCCTCGAGGCCGATGCAGGTCGCCTTTGGGCTTGTTTTGTACATTGTATCCAATCAGCCCATTCAAAGTATGCAATAGAACTCACGCCATAAACGTCATGATATTTACGTTATCCTTTTGCTTACATAGCTTCAACTATCCGCCGTCACGTGCTCTCGATATAACTCACACTAACTCACCCTGGAGTCACCCAACGTCTTGGTCAATGCGTTGACAAGCGCTGACCATTTTCACCAAAATCGTTACCGAAATGGATGGAGCCAGTCAGAAATAAATCCCTGGGTGGCGGTCTCATCGTAGTGGATTGCTCACTCTTCGTGTCGGAGCTTCTAGTTGCGGAACTTCCGAATAGTGACAGGGTATATAGCCTGGTAGCCCCTGACTCCACCGGGATCGACAGACAGGGTCCTGTGTATCTTTAACCTAGGTAACAAACAGGCTTTCAATCTGGCGGTAGAGCGTGTTTGTTTAATCTCGTCTACGGAACCAAGTTCTCAAAGTCACCAGGAACCTTCAAGGCACTGGCTCCACCATTGAGAACAACTTCTATATAATTAGCCCATGACGTTCCACGCGATTTAATACAGTTTTGCGTTTCCGTTCATTCGATGTTTGCTAGCTAGTACAACCATGTTGATCGAGCATAGATAGCATTGTCTGTTGTAAACACCCTGACATGGCTTTACTGACTTGTGCTACTCGATTTGTAAACGGCGGTTGCGACCATATGAAACCGAGACTCCATAATGCCCTGCAACGATGGCCTCAGTACCCAGAGGTACACTTAAGCTATGCAGATAATGCGCCTACGACCCTCATCAGGCCAGATAAGGGTCTTCAGCAAGACTCAATGGCGAATAAGATGAAACTAAGATGCAAAGAATGTGGGCGTAAATGGAGAGGAGAGTTGTTATCTTGAGTTTTTAGAATCCCAACGAGTGCTGCACGTTCCAGAAAATTTCCAGAAGCATCACATTCGGCGGAGGTGCAAAAGAGTGCATTCTTTCTATGTCTCAATGGCGCAAGAGCCGTATGCACTATGTAAATGCATTGGCCATTGTCGATCTTTTGCTAGTTCTTACACCGTCTTCATCCTCCGTACTCGCTTCTTTCCTTTCCCCCCATGATTGTAGGTCCGTACGCTACAGTAGCAGTAACGTTAGTGTAGTCCTCACAACACCATACAACATTTCTCATTACTCAGATTTAGAGAAATCTTTGGTGTCATGGGGTCATTGAACTGAGGTATTTTCATGACTCGTGGTAGTGACCATGACGGAGCCGCCTAAAAGAGCGGAGATGGTTATCCACATAAACAAAAGACTCCGAAAAACGACCGTGCCGAATATCCGATATATAGAGACTTACATCCCCACACGAGGAAAACCTGATGGGAGTGTAGGCCCACCGAAAGGTAGCTGTTACCAAGTACCGTGAGACCTAATCCATAATGTCATCCTCAACACTTGATGAATGGTTTCATTAGTGGCACTAGACCCCACAGAACGGGGCGAATATCCTCATGTTCCCATGGGGCTCCGCAAGAGGCCGGAGTCTTAGTCGAATCAGTCAAAGGCGGGCGAGATACATATAAGACCCTTTGCTATGGCTACTGTAAATTGTCTGCTGCTTCGTTATTCCTTCAAGCCTTAAGTTGGCAACGATGAGTACTTCAACATTCCTAGGTGCCAGCGGCAAGGCATTGAGCATTCTTCAGCTTGCTTTAATTGTCGCCCCATCCTTTGTTCTTTTCGGTTACAACCAGGCCGGTATCGGTGGCCTGCTTACTGAAGAAGACTGGGTCAAGACCTTCCCCGAGATCGACACCGTCAACAGCGAGGGTTCAGAGAAGAGCCGCAAGTCGACGCTCCAGGGTTTCGTCGTCGCAACCTTTGTCATTGGTGCCCTTATCGGCTCTCTTACCTGCTCTTACACGGGTGACAAGTTTGGACGTCGCAATGTCATCTTCTTTGCCGGCCTCTGCACCTTGATCGGCGAGATTCTTGAAGCAGCTTCTTTCAGCCTTGCTCAGTTCATCGTCGGCAGAGTCATCATCGGGCTGGGTATCGGCCAGCTTAGCTCTATTGTTCCCGTCTGGCAGAGCGAGACATCGGCAGCAAGGAACCGTGGACGTCATGTTGTTTTGACTGGCCTTTTCATGTGCCTGGGCTACACTTTGGAGTCTTGGATTGACCTTGGATTTTACGAGTTTAAGCATGGACCTGTTACCTGGAGACCACCCATTGCTATTGCCATTGCATTTTCCCTCGTCTTGATGGGATCAATCTACTCGTTTCCAGAAAGTCCTCGATGGCTTGTCCTCAAGAACCGGTCGGAAGAGGCCTGCCATGTCGTCTCTGCACTTCGAGGTCTTCCGCGGGATTCGATGGAGGTTCAGGCTGAAGTTGCTGGGATAGAACACTCCCTCGAAGAGACAAGTACTGGAGGGGCAAAGCTGGGCGATATGTTGAAGATGGGCGAAGATAAGCTTCTCTATCGCTTTTGCCTTTGCATCATGCTTCAGTTCTATCAGCAGATGAGCGGCAGCAACTTGGTGTCTGTCTATGCCACCATTCTCTTCCAGAACAACTTGGGTATGAGCAGCGAGATGTCGCGTGTTCTCTCTGGAGGTGCTTTGACTTGGAAGTTTTTGTCATCCTTCGTGGCTTTTTTCACCATCGATCGCTTCGGCCGCCGGGCAGTTTTCATGGTGAGCGGTGTTGGAATGTCGGCCTGCATGATGGCACTTGCGATCACCACGTCGTTTGGCAGCGACAACAAGCCTGCCATGATCGCCGCGGGCTGCTTCATCTATCTCTACAACACTTGGGTCCCGATCGGATTCCTTGGCGCCAACTTCTTGTACTGCACTGAAGTCGCTCCTATCCGCCTTCGAATGGCTATGTCTTCGATCTCAACGGCCAATCATTGGCTATGGTATGTACTCGAAAACACCTTGGAAAGAATAGCCTCTAACGAATCGAAAAGGAACTTCATCGTGGTAATGGTCACCCCCGTGGCCGTGAACACGATCGGGTGGCAATACTACATCGTCTTTGCTGTTATTGCCGCATGTATTCCCGTCTCTGTGTATTTCTTCTTCCCGGAAACTATGGGTCGGAACTTGGAGGAGATTGAGCTCTTGTTCAAGGACTCTCCTTCAGTATGGTCAACGGTCAAATTTGCAAAGTCCCGACCAATTGCCATGCCACAAGAGTATCTTGCAGCAAAGGACAAGGTTGACCATTTGGAAGAGGAAAAGTGAGACTTGGCGATTCGAGAAAGCAGACTGTATGACATGACGAAAAGTTCTGAATTTCTCCGAGATCAAAATATGACGATAATGATAGTTTTACTTGTCAGTCGACCCAACCTCCCGGTCAGTAAGCGTTACATATACTCGCCCTATACCAGGCTTCTGGGCCAAGATGCCTGAATAGTTACGTACGTATCGGCATTAAGACCAGCAGTATTACGGAGTATAGGCAAATGAGACTTGGGGTCAAATGGTGGGTCTATAAGTTTACCTTTAAGCCAGGCCACCACGGTTTCAGATATATTGTTTATCGCATGTAATTCGTGGAGTGATTGAGGAATTCCTCCAGCCGGACAAATCCACTGCGCCCTTGTAAGAGGTCATCACTAAAGCGGGAAGCGGAGTGATAGACAGGTCTAATTTGCTTTCTCCACCTGATTGAGAGTTTATCCCCTCATTACTACGTCGCACGCACTGGTAATCCCCAGTATCCTAGATGCGCACGAATCCTATCCAGCCATTTGAGTTTCCTGGACCAGGAATCATCAATTCCGGCCATAATCCCAGCTCGATGTAACCTCGTCCCATGGTGAACCTGGCCAATACTCGACCGATAACAAACGTCATATGGGCTCAGATACCCCGAGGCACGACCTCTCCACATCGACGCTACTAACAAGATTTGCATCAGAAGTGCGGGTTAGTGCGAGTTTTCGTCTGGGCACTGACCATGACATAATTAACGGGATGCGGAGAAGCTCAGGTTCATTCCAATTGGACCGCTTGACTATGTATACCATCGGAGAACATCCCTTTTGGGCTATGTCGAATGAGCGCAGTTATGGACTGGAGCGGACGGATGCCATGGAAGAGCAGTCGAAAGGTTGCCTTACACTAGTATAAAACCCCGCGATAGTCGTTGCGGGACATTTCTAGCCTGGTCACTGATCTCGCAATCTTATCCGGCTTGTGAATCTTCAGCATGGTCTCACTCAAGTCGATTCTCGCGGCTGCGACATGCCTTGTCACCGCAGGGGCTGTTAGCATCAAGGTGGATGGTTCAGGCGGGAATGCCACAAGCGGTCATCAATATGGCTTTCTTCACGAAGTGAGTTTCTCTTCGGTCGTTCCAAGGAATATTGGCTAATAATGGCCTCAAGGACATCAACAATTCCGGCGACGGTGGCATCTATGCTGAACTAATCCGAAACCGAGCGTTTCAGTATAGCAAGAAGTATCCAGTTTCTTTGGATGGCTGGCGGTCACTCAATGGTGCTAAGCTATCTCTGAACCGTCTCAAGGAGCCGCTGTCAGATGCCCTTCCTGTGTCTGTCAACGTCAAGGCTGGAAATAGCAGTCAAAAGACGATTGGTTTCTTGAACGAAGGTTATTGGGGAATGGATGTTAAGAAGCAAACCTACACTGGGTCATTTTGGGTGAAGGGTGCCTACGACGGAAAGTTCACCGCTTCATTGCGGTCTAACCTTACTGAAGACGTGTTCGGCTCTGTCGATATCGAGTCTGAATCCGTCGCGGACGACTGGATCGAGCATGAGTTCAAGCTGGTTCCTAAGAAGGATGCACCAAACAGCAACAACACCTTTGCCATTACGTTTGACTCCAAGGTATGCACTAAGAAGTGGAGCTTGGGTAACACAGTTCCTAAGTTAACTTGTCATAGGGTGCTAAGGACGGTTCCTTGGACTTCAATCTCATCAGCTTGTTTCCTCCGACTTACAAAGGTCGCAAGAATGGCCTGAGAATCGATATTGCCGAGTCTCTGGCAGAGTTGCATCCTGTAAGTCATACAGACAACTCATATTGTCCAACGTGTGCCACTGACACCTCTTTTCAAGAGTCTGCTTCGTTTTCCTGGTGGCAACATGCTGGAGGGGTCAACGAACAAGACCTGGTGGGACTGGAAGGACACTCTTGGTCCTCTCCGGTATCGAAAGGGTTTTGAGGGAGTTTGGAACTACCAGCAAACCCATGGACTTGGAATCATGGAGTACCTCGAGTGGGCTGAGGATATGAACATGGAGAGTGGTTAGTTACATCCAATGGGTTCCGCCCCTTCGTGATGATGAGACACACAGCTAACACCTCGTTTCTTCTAGTTGTTGGAGTCTATGCCGGTCTGTCCCTCAATGGAGACGTAACACCAAAGGACCAGCTTCAGCAGTTCATCGACGATGCTCTTGACCAAATTGAATTCATTCGGGGCCCTGCTGACTCTAAATGGGGCAAGCGTCGCGCCGAACTCGGCCACCCGGAGCCGTTCAAGCTTCATTACGTCGAGATTGGAAACGAGGACTGGCTTGCTGGCTATCCCACGGGATGGAAGAGCTACAAGGAATACCGCTTCTCCATGTTCCTCAAGGCAATCACGGACGTCTACAACGACATCACAGTCATTTCTTCGGGCGCTACAGATGATCCGCAAAACGCCGATGATGACTTTGATATTCCCGCCCCTGGAATCGGCGACTACCATCCTTACCGAGAGCCTAACGTCCTGGTGGAGGAGTTCGACCGCTTTGACAACGATATTGCTCACATTGTGGGAGAGGTCGCCGCTACGCACCCCAACGGCGGAACTAAGTGGGATGGTGATCTCATGCCCTTCCCCTGGTGGATTGGAACCGTGGGCGAGGCTGTCTCCCTCATCGGCTACGAGCGCAACGCCGACCGCATTCCAGGAACTTTCTATGCTCCGGTTCTGAGGAATATGAACCGCTGGCAGTGGGCCGTGACTATCGTCCAGTTTGCAGCGGATCCGGCCATGACTACGCGTTCCACTAGCTGGTATGTGTGGGAGCTCTTCGCCGCACACCCCATGACGCATACATTGGCCGCGTCTGCCGACTTCGATCCCCTCTTCTACGTCACTGGAAAGAATGAGGACAAGGGCTCATTCATCTGGAAGGGCGCTGCCTACAACACGACCAAGGGAGCCGACGTGCCAGTGTCGCTTGCCTTTGACGGGGTTAAGCCAGGTGCGAAGGCTGAGTTTACCCTTTTGACCAACCCAGGTGGCGATCCGTTTGCCTACAACGATCCTCACACGGGCGTCAACATTGTCAACAGCACCAAGACTGTGCTCGAGGCGGACAAAGACGGAATCTTCAAGTTTAGCTTGCCCGAGCTTAGTGTGGGCGTCTTGGAAACAACCTCGAAATCCAACAGTACGAGCAAGCGTACCATTAGCAAGGCTTATGCTTCGTAGTAGGATCTTTACAGGCAGGGCATTTCGATGTCCAGAACGCAAGGCATCAGCCAGTTTTGATTAGCATCAAACAATGATTAAATACGAATGATTAGAACCGACGTCGTAAAAGATCAGAGATTCGCTTGTGGTAAGTCTTAAAACTAGCTGATCGCGTGCTTGAGTCCTCGCTTCTCTCCAATATGCCAGTTTTCACCTGCTTTTTCTCGTCAACGAGGTATCGGAGACAGAAGCACATGCTCCGAACAAAACGAGGCAGCAAAACATCATTTAACGCCATCTCCCCTTCCTTGCAACCTCGTAGGACCCCCAAGAGAGGTTGTCCCATTCTTCGGGTTTCCCCTTGGGCGAGTTGGACACTTTGTAACCTCTGAACTCGACGTTTTTATCGATGTAAGGGAAGTAGTAAGCCAGCCCTGCAAAGGTCGTGCATTCATCGTCGAGGAAGTCTAGATGACCAGCCTCGGGGTCAGGAAGAATCTGGCCCTCACCAGTTTCACGACCCCGTAGCCTGTAAAAGACGCGACGAGAGGGCGACGGTGTCATCTTTCGTCGTTTTGCCGCACGATCTGCGTTCCCAGCTTTTGTGCTTGCACTGGCGGCTTTGACCGATCTCTTCTTCGGCCTTTTCTTTTTGTCGTCTTCTGATTCCTCGTTTTCAGAGTCTTCTGAATCCGAATCTGATGAAGAGCCAGAATCGTCTCCCGCCCCAGCGAGGGCATCCAACTTCTGTTCGCAATCACCCAGGAGCATAGTTCCCTGTATGATTCCAAAATCATACGCTGCAATAAGACCTCCGTCCGTGCCGTTACAGATATCCAGAGTAAGCTTGCTTCACACCAGTTTCAGACCAGCCGTCTGTCACGGCGTCGCATTTGACGGTATACGAGCCCTGACATCTTTTAATGTCAAATGACTGGGTCTTTCTCGTATGCGACGTCCTACTATGTGATGGGCTGTTCCGGCTTGGCTGAGAAATAAAGTGCTGGTGAGCTTCCATGGCCTTCTCCCACTCGGCCGCTTGCTGGCTTTTCAGGGCTTTCCGAGCTTGATTGTCGATAGAGCTCGCCAGACTCCATACCGCATTACTGTTCCAGCCAATGCAAAGTGTAAGGTTGTTCCCAGAACTGCCACTTACAGTATGCAGACCAGTGATGCCCTCAGCCCTGCCGTGGAGTTGCGACCCGTCTTCAAACCCGTACAGCGCCAGGGGTTCGGACGTTTTAAGTTCATTGGGTTGTCCGTCCGTGAGAAAGTAGTAACTGAGGAAGCGGTTCAGATCGCAAGTCGCTCCTTGACCAGCTGTTGTGCACTTGTTGAAGGCTTCGTCTTCTTTCTGCTTCTTTCTTGCATCCCAGGCCCGGAAGTCGCTTTCCCATTTCTGTTGCATGGGCTCTATATCGCGTTCCATGGACTTTTTCCAAGAGAACCACTGACTCTGGGACTCGATCACACTGTGAGAATCAGGTAAGTATCATGACGAGTCGCACAATATCTATAATCAACAGTGAGTATGGCAGTATACTTACCCTGCCTTGGCGGACCGCGTCTCTGAGTATTTCCTCCAGCTGTGACGTGTTGGCAGATGACGGGAACTTGATGCCATAGTGCCTCAGTTGCCCGGCAAAGAATGGCTTCTTGAACAGTCTGTGGGCTGAGTCCTTCGCTTCCTTTTGGTCTCGTTTGAGTCGAAGAGACCCTGGATTAAAGAGGACTTTTAATCGGGATCCGTGAACCCGACTGACATCGCCAGACACCACACTGAAGTGTCCTTGTCGGAGCTGGAAGCCATTGCGCTTCAGAACTGGTGATTCGGGGCGAGGATTATCTTTTGACATGTTGCATTACCTGTGCTGTCGATGGGCAAGTGGTTGACAACCAGAGCGGGGAAGAGAAGAGGCCCCAAATAGGTACCCGTAATCAAAGTGATGGCCCCGGGCAACAAGCTTTTAGCCTTCCACGATAAGACGGAATGACTTCCGCTACCTAAAAGTCAATCAAATGCTATGCTGAGAGATCCAGTAGTTTTCCACCTATTCCTAAGAACTAAATTTGGTTCCCCGGGTTGGCAATCAGATCTGGTTTCTCGGGTGAACAGCCAACCCTCATTTGATGAGTTTACAACAACCGTTTGACAAAAATATCAATATGACTACCTATATATACCGTTTTACTCGGCTCGGACCTTCTAACGAATAAAGATATGCTACATCTCTGGAGTTTGGCGCCTAGCAGAAGCTGCACTCATACCAATTATCGTACACTTGAAGCTACTTGCGACATGTTCGCCTAGGTTGTATAAAACTGTCAATCCAGTGAAGCACAGTCAGTTTCTGCGAGGGGTTGGAAAAACAGACTACACTATTGTATGTATGTAACTGTAAAGGGCATCGTATTGCCACCTTCCCAAGTCATGGCTCTAACTATTTTTACTTCATCTAGTCCTTATGTCTGCCACGACGCTCGCTAGAGTTGCGGGCCATCTAACTGTAGTGTCATAACACCGTAGCCCAGGCCTCTGGCTTGAATTATTGATTTAGAACGATAATCAGGTTACTAGACTCTTTGGGTTCACGGAACCAGCAAGGTCTCACTACACCCCCTCACTTTTCTCTACATTCACACATGTCTATACAATATCTAGAGTTTCCGCTACTGTGGGAGGCCGGCCACCTTCAAACGAGGGGTAAACTCAAGATACACCTTTATTAGGCCGTCTTGCTCCTCTGATCAACGTAGGAAATCCCTCCTCCTCTTAATTATCAGCTTTTCTTATCTTCCACATCTCTTACACGACATGAAGAACACTCCTAGTTCACTAGCCATGGAACCCAACCGCGACACAACGGCGCATGTTGGACATCGAGTCCGTTCAGCTTGTTCACATTTGGCATGGCACCGCAAGAATTACTATGGGTCTCTTCTATTCAACCTCGCGTCTTTTGTTCTTCCAGCTCTTTATGGCACACTATCCAAGCTCTGGGTTGCCAACATTGACGCCTCAATGGTTGTAACGACAGACGCCTACACTTACATGAACACGGCTTCTGAGGCCGTCAACGAGGGTCTCCCAAGGGCGGCCTGGGTCATTATCGGAGACAGGTCCAGAAGTCTTGGTCAACGCCTTCGGTTGACTCACACCTTGATTGCCTTTCAGTCTATCGTGGGATTTATCTTGAGCATCGTGTTTCTGGTCGCTGCACCAGCATTCGCAAGGCGTTTCGTTCCTTCTGAGGTCCGAGATGCCAGCTTAACCTACGTACGGATTTCGTCTTTTACTGTGTTTAGCGGGGCCTTGGAAACAGCCGTGGCGTCCGCAACAAGGGCTCTTGACAAGCCGGATGTCCCTCTAACCATCAGCACCGTCAAGTTTGCCGTCAACATTATGCTGGACTTCCTTCTAATCTCACGTTTTCATGTGGGCTCCTTTAAACCCACTGTTAACTTGCAGGGTACAATACAGCTGGTGTGCAACCTTGTGGCTTCTTGTGTTGGTCTCCTTTACTTTCTGTGGTCTAACACTTGGCCCTTCCTCCAACGCTCCCGCCATGAAGCTCAAGAGAACGGTCGACTGATTCCGACGTTTCGATCACTCAATGTTCTTCTACGCCCTGGAATTATCTTCTTTGTCGAATCCGCCGTCAGAAACGCGCTGTACCTTTGGCTAGTTACTACCATCGTTGCCCTCGGTTCCGTTTACTCCACAGCTTGGGGTGTGTTCAATACCATTCGCTGGGGACTGGTCATGGTACCTGTTCAAGCATTGGAGGCGACTTCTCTCCAATTCATCGGCCACAACTGGGGAGAGTGGAGGAGAAAGATGGGCGTGGATACACGGAGGCCAAAAGCAAGCTGGAAAGATATACGTCATATTGTGCGACCTGCGTTAAGATCTCTCCTACTTGCACTCGTCGTTGAAGTTCCATTGGCCATATTTCTTACCTTCTTTGGTGCATATTCATTCGCATCCTATCTGAGTGGCTCTCATGAAGTTGCAAAGGTCACTGCCTCCATGTGGCGGACCCTTGATTGGTGTTATGTTTTTTACGCCATGTCAACTCAGCTTGCCACGATTCTGGTTGCGACCCGGCCGAAGTGGTATCTCTACCAAAGTCTTGCAAGCAACCTTCTCTATGTACTACCTTGGGCTATCGCTTGCCAGGTCGCTGACTTGGATGAGGATAATGCATGGTTCTATCACAGCTGGGTTTTTGGCGGCAGCCTCGTGTTTAGTTTTGCAACTGTTGTTGTTCTTGATTCACTCTGGACTTGGACTCTGTTGCGCGGCAAAGCCAAAGTGGAGGCATTCAGGCAATAGTTGAGCGTGGGTTGTGGCTTCTCGCGGAAATAATGACCCAGCCGGTATGTCCATTTGTTATGCTGTATCCGTACTCTCTATCTGCTTTACGTAAATCAGGACATTCAAGCTGCAGCTACGAGCCATTGGTGTGTTTATAAGATGATGCAATGGGGGTCAGACATCACCTCATCGCGCAGATCGGTATACCCCAACATCGGTCCCTTAGGTAGTTATAAGCCATCGAATACTCTTTCATAAAGCACAGTTTCCCAGTTCATCAAAGTTTAATTTGAAACCCAAGAAAAACGACATGTCTACCACCACAACGATCACGCCCACGGCTCCGCCGCCCCCAGGGCAGCCGGACATCGCGTATCCTCCAGACTACAAGAAGTACCAAGCTCGCCAAGCTCGACGACTTCAGGCTAAAAACCTGCCCTCTGCAGTTCCTGAGGGATTTCCAACGCAACTTACTGGCGATTTGGTCTGGGAGGGAGAATCGGTGGCCCAGACCTATGATTGGACATACGTATTGTCCCAAGACCAGATCAATGAGGTTGATGGAGCATTGAGCCACTTCAAAGGTGATCACAACTAACCCCTCACATCTTCCTTGTCCTCACACATACAGCTCTCGGTGTCCCGCTTGGGCAAATCTCACCAGAAACCTTCCCTTTGCCGAACTTGTATGCTCAACTACGCAAACTGTCAGACGAGCTTCACAAAGGGCACGGATTCTTTGTCATCCGTGGTATAGACGTAGACAAGTACAACCGACAAGACAACATCGCCATTTATGTCGGAATATCTTCACACATCGCAGGACAGCGAGGACGCCAGGATAGCAAGTTCAACGGCAAGCCTGCCGATGTCGTCCTTACTCATATCAAGGATCTGAGTTTGTCTCAAGAGAAAAGCGCAATTGGAAGCCCGGCATACACTACGGACCAGCAAGTGTTTCATACCGATACTGGAGACATTGTCTCCTTGTTCTGTTTGGAAACTGCATTGGAGGGCGGAGCTAGTAGACTTGCGAGCACATGGCGCGTCTATAATGAGCTTGCGCGAACTCGTCCTGATCTCATTCACACTTTGTCAGAGAAATGGGATGTTGAAATGTGAGATTTTGACTTTAACCTGGTCAAACAGCCCCGATTTCATCAGCAATGGCTAACCAGTGTCAGTTTCACACATTCGGATAAGAATTTTACTTCACGGCCACTGATCTATCATCAAAAAGCTACGCAGTCGCTTCCAGAGAGGGTGGCGTTGCAGTATGCTCGTCGATACTTTGTCGGATTTGGCGCACTCCCAAGAAGCCACGACATCCCCCCTATTACGGAAGCTCACGCCGAGGCTCTCGACGCTCTGCACTTTCTGGGAGACAAGTTTTGCGTTTCGACCAACTTCCAGAAAGGCGATATGCAGTACGTTAACAATCTTGCGGTTTTCCATGCCCGAGACGCCTTCACGGATTCCGAGACTCAACAGTAAGCAATTACCTCATGTTGACTCCCTTGCTGAATGCATATTGAACGATGAAATTTACCATGTAGGAGGCATCTTCTACGCCTCTGGCTGCGAGACCCCGAAAATGCTTGGGAAACACCAGAGGCCCTGGCAGAGCGATGGGCAGAACTGTATGATGGGGTCACACCAGAGGCCCAGATATTCCCCTTGGAGCCTTATATTCGGAGTTCTAGCAACAAGGCGAGATAAAAGCGACACTTGTTGGTGTGTGATAATTATGGTTTTGGAAATGCGACCTTGTACCGCATTCATTACATCGATTACATGGTGGCTTAACAGCTACGTCAAGTGAATTGTCCCAACTGCCTGTCACGTAAAAAGCCACAACTTTATTTACGGATCCCAATGCTCGACAAGGTCAAGGCAGAGCGTTTTCTCCATAACCAACGATTGCAACGGTCTCCTGAGTTCACTTCTCCACCAACAATGCCCAACTCTTCCTCCAGCTCAAGTTGCCTGGCAACCGGGGTCTGCCTTGTTGGCGCGTCTCAAATCCTGGAAGAATACGAAGATTAGTCATGTGTCTAAAATTGGAGTTGATTTCGTCGACATTGATAGGTTGGCAACCCCGGATTAACCCCTAAACAACGCGTCAGCCGGATCAACCCAGATAAAAACGAACCATGGCCCACTCGCTTTAGCCCCCATCATACTCTCTCCGACCATCATCACTTCGTCCCTCGTTTTTCCTCCTCGAAATCTGCTTCTGAGCCAGTCTTTTCCAACGTTCGATCCCGAATACCCAACGGAACCACTACCAAATCAACATGTCCACCACAACGACCACGGCGGCCGCCACCGCTACCACGGCGTGCACCAACCTCTACAACCCCCCCAACCAAGATGTCGTCTGCGCCATGCCCAATTCCAAGAAGTACATCGGATTCATGGAGGCATGCTGCGGTAAAGCCCAGATCGTCAGCTACAACAACGACTGCGGTATATACTGTGTGGCCTTGGACCAGACCATCAACGACCTCACAAAGTGCCTGATGAAGGAGGGTGCTGAAGATAAACCTCAGGACGTTTTCTGCAGTGGCAACAAGACCGAGTCCAAGACCGAAGATGCCAAGGTCCCCGCCACCGCCCAGGCCACTGTTATCTCGGGTGGCGACAACGATAAGGATGACAAGGACAAGAGCAAGGACGACGATTCCAAGACGGCCGATGACAAGGACAGCGACAGCACCAGCACCGCCAGCTCGTCTAGCTCAAGCAAGACCGGCAACGCTGCTGCTGGTGTCGTCCCCCAGTCCAGCGTCAGCACTCTGGGCCTTACCATTGGCGCTCTGCTCTTCTCTTCTATGGCTCTCGGTGCATTCCAGATCTAAGACAGTGTTAAGGCCTCTGCTGTTGCGGGCTCAACTTGTTGTCTTTTTCTCCCACATTTCGAATTATTCCCAAAACTGCAACATTTATTGCATCAGTCATCATCGAGGTCGATGGCATGCATCCGGATATCATAATAGGGTCATGTGTATACATACAGGTCATTGTATAGTTGAATTGGTAGTCCTCTATTTACCTTAATGGGCAGTTCGTCCCCAAATTTCTTCCTTAACCCATCTGTTTTGTTGTGCTTCTAGAGAACGAATGCTTTCCTTTTTGATGCCGCTTGGGGCCAATTCGTCTGGCCCTCATCAACCCCAGTAAGTCAGTTACCAATTGGTCGTGCAAACCATCGCAAAGGCAAACATCACTCAGACTAGCCCTACAACCATCCATAAGAGCAACTGTCATGTCGTTACCGGTATAGTTCTTAGTGAAGGTGAAAATTACCTGGAGAGTGGCCAGATCCAACCCTTTTACATTGTGCAGTCGTGTTAAATACTTCTCCCGATAGCGGCTGCGTATCATGGAGGGGATAACGTCAGCGATGGGTGAGGAGCCCAACTGTAAAGGCATGTTTGGCGAAGAGTTCGGCATCAAGCCTAGTTTTGCAACCTGCATACGTCAATGGACCTGTCAACGAAGGCCAACAGAACAACAGCAATCTGGTAGACACGAGTGTTGCGTCAACCCAGTCGACTTTATTTCAAATGTTCCGTATGAGTTCTTCCAGATTTCAGACTCCACGATTAATCTGACTGAAAGCAAAAAGCCTAGGTACCAAGATGCTGCATTTCGACCCCGACCATGGGGAATAGCTGCGTTGTGATTGTAGTCGATGATATGGGATGCAGTGCGTGCTAGGCCAACTCCTCGAAGAGCCCGCAGCACAAGTAGCTCCGTCCCTTTTCGAGGAGTTCCAGAACTGATCATAAGAGCTCTGCTTGCAAAACATTGGACGAGGTCAATCCAGCGTGGTCCTAGCAACATCAGCACCTGACCCAGCACGTTTGGTCGGGTAAGCAGAGACTTATGATGCCCCAACATAGCCAAGCAAAGCATAAGCAAGTCCCTTTGGTGTTGCCTAACAAATGCACTGTTATCTATTCAAGACCATTGAGGGTCAGACTCATAATTTGCCATCATATCTTTTCCACATTAGGATACTTGTAGAAGTTCTACTCCGCTTTCTGCTATAATCACATCATCGTTAATAAGATAGGTAGTAGGAGTAACCGAAAGTTCTTGCTGCTCGAAACAAATCTGTAATGTCCACCCTATACCACCCTCAGTACTTATGTATTTCAGTTTCCTATGCTATTGGAGCAGTTAATTCCTTATCGAGTATCAGTGCCATATTTGATATTTAGTATAAGCTTTCATCAATGAGTTTATGTCAATACTTCGGAGCCCATGTACACCGGGTCCTCACAGAGACAGCGTCCACATTCCACAGCGTCGAACCTCATGGCGCTTGGGCTCTGGCAAAGGGGCAGCACAGCACAAGCAACAAAAAAGGGCGTCTCGAAACCCTTGCATTATTTAACAAAGCCACCTTAATCGGCCGCACCAATCGCGTTCACGGCCAATATCAGGCGCGAAAGCTTATGTCCTGTCCTGATGGTGTGTAGAGTGTTTAAAATGTCCCCCGCACAGCCCAGCATTCCAGACGGACGGACGACGCCATTTTAGACTGAGGGATCAGAGGAATTCCTTCAAATAGCCCAGCCTTATTGGAAACCAGGGCTTGGATATGGAAAGTGAAGGTCCCGGCCCGCTGCGTAACCTTTTCATGTTACGTGTGACTACCTTGTGGCATGCGTAGCAACTTGCATGGCGGCGAGCTTGAATCTTGGGGCTTTTGACTAGGAGATCTAGCAAATTACGATTAGTGAGATAATCAGAAACAGTGACGACGAATGTGCTATTTTTGTATCCATACATTCCGTTTAAGTGTCGACCACATCAATTTAGTGGTGGGAGTCTGAGGTACTGCAGCTTCATTTGTCACAGTCATCAAATTCTATGTTCTCGGTCCCCCACAGGTTAGTTGTAATATATCGGTATACAAAATCTCCCATGGCTTTGATAACATGGACGCTGGGGAGGAGCCATTTCAGAGACAAGGACGATGGATCAGAGAGGTATACCCGCCAGAGATCTCTTGCGCATGATTTTAAGACTGCCAACAGTTTACCATCCAGCACTGTTGCGCCAAGTGAAACTTAGTTAGCCAAACGACGATGCTGCCGTCCGATCTAAACGGTTGCTAAATATATATTCGGGCCACGTTGATGTAAGTCAACAAGGTTCTGCATCCGCGTCCCGCTGAAGTTTAACTCCTCTTGCGCCGCGATTCTCTACCTAGGGTAACCTAGGGTAAGTGATAGGAGTGAGGTCAAATCAAGGTGGCACTGGATGCGAATGCTTGGGGACAAGGTGAATTAATTATCATTCGCTCATGAGTCAACATAGTTTGTGTCTTATTTAAAGCGTATTAGAGCAATCGGTTCAACTAGTTAATGGTACAACCGAGAAAACTTTGGCTTGGTTGAGACTGTTAAGAAATTCACTTCTTGACAACTTCTACATACGGGACTAACCTCAGCATCAGTACTCTCGAAAAGGGGAGCCCAGACCCCTTCTTTCGCTACTAATATCTTTGGTTATTCTCAGCCTGAGTATTACGATCGACAGGCCCCAGAACGTGACCTGATGATCCTCCACAAGTTCTCCATCGGCGTTTTCGAAAGCTAGCGGCGCACCGTGGTCCGGGTGCACACAAGCCAGGACTTGGATGCAAGCAAGCAGTGCCAATCGAACGGAGCACGCAGCCCTGACACCGAAGACGGATGGCTATTGCATTTTGGATGAGACAAAACAAGTATGGCCTACGTGTCATGTCTGCTATGATCCGAAGGCTCGACGAAACCGGTCGGTCGTGGATACCGAGAACTGGGTTGCTCAGACTCGTAAGACGAAGGCGTCAACATGGGCCCTGACGAACTCATTTCTTCCCCAATACCGGTCCTAGAAATACTGATCTAATAATAATGAAATGACATTCATTTCAGTCGCGAATGCAAGAGAACATCGTTGAAATGGGACATGTCAACGCTGAACGAAACGCCTCTTTCCGTCAAGTATGACTGATCATCGCCGTTTACCAGTGTACAGTAGCTTCTTGGCATGTCATGTCTACCTGTTACGTTACAGACTTGAAGGCTAGAGGGGAAGCTGGCCATCCACATTCTCGTCTGTCTGGCGTCTGAGGCGACGCAAAGAATTCTGTGTGATTTACGGTGCGGGTCTAGCAGTCATGTAATTAATTGGCTGCGTGCCAATGGAGGTCCCATTCCTATTGAACGCCTACGTTAGCTTGGCCGGAGGGTGTCGTCCGCATTCGATAGACTACATCCCGTCGCCGGTTGAAAACAGTTTGGAGGCGCGCTTGGCTCCGTTGGACACGTCAAATTTATTTTAGTTCATTAGAGTGGCAGGTGGAAAACCAAGCAGAGGAGCTCCTTTGCCATGGAATTCAATCGGACTGCTTCAGCCACCAGACACAATTGCCTGAAGAAGGGATGTACTACGTAAGGGGGGAAAGGGGCATGCAGCTAGTATGTGGCTTTTTCCCCTGAGGCGCAAGCAGGCTGGAACATATCGTTCTATGACAACCAGGCTATGTACGTGGTATGAGCGGGGACTCTAAGAATGAATGTCTCCCTTATTCTAGTCTAGATTGCTCTCGAGGGGCTCTGTTGTGCCTGGTAAGCTGAGACATTTTGCCAAGCCGTTCACGTTTAGCCAGATATGAGCGGGTAAGACAATTGCCCTTGCATGCTTTCGTTTCTAGGAACAGAACCATCGGAATGTTGGAATGCAGGAGACCTGGCTGTCGATGGCGACGACAGCTAGCGACGGCTATGGGCCAGGAGGGAAGACAGACAGAAGGGAATTCGTATATATATCGGTCAAACTTCTTGTCTAAATTCTACCATCTCATCCTCACTTCTACATCCCCATCGAGGAACAGGTCACTCGTTTAGTTAACACATTCATTCTTTACACATTCGCTTCGTTGCCACTGCAACCAATTCACCATGCGCTTTTCACTCGGACTTCTTGGGGCGTTGGCCCTCCCGGGTGCCTTGGCCCAGACTCGATTCACCAACTCGAGTACAGCTGCGACAACCACCACCGAGACCAGTGCAACCACCTCTGGTTCCAGCTTTCCGAGTGCTGAACCCGTTGATCTCGGTTCTGCCGATCTTGGGCCAGGCGCTAGCTTTGTTACGCTTCCTGGCGGCGGAGTTGCAATGTAAGAAAACCCTAACAGACATTGTTCCTACCCACTAACCTCGTGTATAGTCGACTGGCTGCTCCCGCCAATGGCGAGGCATCTTTCACTGTCGGCGGCGTGATTCCTCTCGGTCTCGACATCACCGATCTAATCAAGCTCCTCTTCGACCTGCTGGTCCTCCTGGCTGAGGGTGGCTTTCGCAAGCGAGCTGAGGCCACGGACTGCTCGCTTGATGTTCAGTACAATGGCGTCAGTATCTACAACGCCCTCTTGCAAACCACTGATGGCAACTTCAATACTTTCACCAGCCGAACCACTGTCGCTGGTGAGGGAACTCCTGATCTCGCTTTCGTCCAGACCTGTGGCCCCAACCCCGTTGCAATGCAAGTTGCCAACGTTCTGGTTGCTGCCAACGAAGATCCCATCACCGGCGGCGGCGGTATCACTGGCACCGGGACTGGCACCGAGACTGGCACCGAGACGGGTACCGAGACAGAGACCGGTACCGAGACTGGCACAGAGACAGAGACCGGTACCGAAACTGGCACAGAAACAGGCACAGAGACCGAAACTGGCACCGAAACTGGCACAGAGACTGGCACAGAGACTGGCACAGAAACAGGCACAGAAACAGGCACGGAGACCGACTCCGCTACTGGTACTGAGACTGATGGTTCGGGTTCGGGTTCTGCTAGCACCACGGCTCCCACCAGCACTGCTACCGGCGACCTCGGTGACTTCTCCTTCTTTGGCTGCGTCGGCTCTTCTGATGGCTTCCCTACCTTCGAGCTTGCTGAGTCCAGCGACTCCATGGACCTCAATTTGTGCGCCAGCAGTTGCGAGGGTAGAAACTACTTCGGTGTTCACGACACGTGAGTTACTGAACTTTTATACACGTTCCCTAGCCCCTACTAACGCACAATCAGTGACTGCTTCTGCGGTGACGAGATCGACCCGCCCAACACCAACCGGGTTGCTAACGATCAGTGTGACATTGAGTGCCCTGGCGACGACTCTCAGTTCTGCGGTGGTGATGCTCCTCTTGCCCGCCGCGGCCGCCTTCAGGCTCGCCAGAACGTTCCCAACAGCTTCCTCCTCACTGTCTACGTCTCTATTGAAGCTGACGGCAACGGCGATGTCACAGTCACTGATGTTCTCACCGCTACTGTGACTGATGAGACTACCATCACGACTACTTTCGTCACCACCATCGAGGGTCCTTCTACCACTGTCGTCACCACTGTTACTGCTATCTACGAGTGCTCCAACGGCCTTTGCTATCCTGAGGGTCCCAACGGCGGCAGCAACGGTGGTCGTCCTATCTACGTCTTCAAGCCCTACCCTGGTGAGGACTGTGCTGGCCAGACTGTCTACGTCCCTGAGCCTTGCTCATGCAATGGCGGTTCTCAATACGCCCCCAAGCACTGCTCCGGCAACAGCTGTCACGGCATGATCGTCTACAAGCCCGAGGAAAGCCATCACTCTGCTGGCAGCCACGATGTTGTCTTCACCCCTGTTGACTGCGACGTGTGCGAGCATGGTGACATCGTCTACAAGCCTTGGGAGGATAACTGGGGTACCCCTGGATCTTCCGGTGCCCATGGTGTTCCCAGCTGCACTTCCGCTAGCTGCCCTGCTACTCATGGAGGCTCCAACAACGGCAACAACGGCGCCAACGGAAACAACGGTGGATCTGACTCTGGATCTCACTCTGGCTCTGATTCTAGCTGCACTGGCGATGATTGCGAGGCTGGCCATGGAGGCTCTAACAACGGCAGCAACGGCAGCAACGGCAGCAATGGTGGATCTGACTCTGGCTCTCACTCTGGCTCTGACTCTGGCTGCACCGGAGATAAGTGCCCTGCTGGCTCTGACAACCAAGGTGGAAGCTCTTCTCCCGGAGGCGGCGAGCAAGGTGGCAGCTCTGACTCTGGCTGCACCGGCGACAAGTGCCCTACTGGATCTGACAACAACGGTGGAAGCTCTTCTCCGGGAGGCGGTGAGCAGGGTGGCAGCTCTTCTCCCGGAGGCGGCGAGCAAGGTGGCAGCTCTGACTCTGGCTGCACC